>CADWAF010001609.1:0-10499 GCA_902984215.1 Willaertia magna
TTGAAGATTTCATTAATTAACAATAAAGAAGATATTAAAGATAACAACACAAGAACCTGTTCTCTTACAACAACAAAAAGCCTTCTAGTTCTAAATGACATTCCGATAGAGAAAATCAGCTAAAAAATGAAACTAGTTGTTTTAGAAGAACCAACAAAATTTGATGAAACGATTGCTCAAATTGTTCAAGAAAATCCAAAATCTGCAATCTTAGTTTACATTACAGGTAAAGTAGATGAAAGTACAGGTAAAAGTTGGTGTCCAGATTGCGTAAAATCAGAACCAATCGTTTTTGAAGAATTAATACCTGAAATTGAAAATCAATGTAAATCAAAAGATGAATCAAGTGTTGTTGTTTTGAAATGTATTGTTGAAAGATCTCAATATAAAGGAAATTCATCTTATCCATATAGAACACATACAGATCTTCGTGTGAAGGGTATTCCAACTATGATTTTATGGAATCTTAAAGATGATGACAAGGCTAGAATTGATGATTTTAATGATTTTGACACTTTGAATGGAATTCGTGTTAAGGCTGTTAAATTATTAAAACAATAAATTATAATTACAAACATCATCAATTACTTTTGATCATCTAGAATTAATTCCTTTTGGCATTCTTCTAAAAAGTTAAAATTAAAAAAAAAGAATTAAAATTCAAACAACAATGAGTGTTTACTTGTTGTGCGAAATTGTTTCCGATTCCATAAACATTGAAAGGAAGACAAAAGCTTGTAATTTTGAAAAACAATTTAAAAAACGATGTAAATCTTATGATGAAGGAATTGCAAAATTATTAGATGAAAAAAGAGAAGAAATTAGAATTTTATTGGATAGAAAACAATGTACGTTTTACTTTAGTTTCCGTCACAATATATTTAATTAATCCTTTTAATTAGATACTTTAGAATTATGTGATAAAATTGAAGAATATTTGTCAATATTTTGTGGATTTATTTGGAATTTAAGTTGTGGTAATTTCAACAATAGCACTTCTTCAACTGATAATAACCAAGATGATAATAAACATAATAATGAAAATACAACTCAAGTAATTGGTAATAATAGCGGAGAAGCAACATTAATTAGAGAAACAGAAAAAGAATTAGTAAAAGAAGAAATAGAACATAAACTAAAAAATCATTAAGTAGTTTACAACATCTATGTGTATACCAATGGGGGAGCAATCTAAATGAATTACAACCTACTCTTTCATCTTCTCTTGAATTTAACGATTCAGTATTTGAAGCATTAATGATGTTGTCAACTATGGCAATTACCCTAACTATTGAAGCTCAAAAAAGAATTACAATTGATAAAAAAGCAATGAAATTAGTTTTAAAAGCAAGTAGTGTTTGGGAATACTGTTCAGAAGAATTACGTTTTATATTAAAACCATTTCAACCTTTACCATTTCTATTAGGTAATAATACAAATATGTGTAGAATGATGCAAATGATAACTAAGGCACAGGCTCAAGAGATTGGGATCTTTTTTTAGTAGATCCATTTATTAAAAGTATATGGAAGCTATTACATTGATAAAGAATGAGAAAGAGTGTAAAGTAAAGGCTTACCTATTATTTACAATTAAATATTATGATATAATGTCACATATGTATAGTGCTATTTATTATAATAAGAAAGAAGAAAATGGTATGGCCGTTAAATTGGTAGATGAAGCCTTAAAGAAGTTTGAATCAATTACAAAGATATTGGTAAAAGAATTAGTGAAATACATATTTGATTCACAAGAAAAAGGTTTAATTGAAAAACAAGTATCGTTTTTAAATAGTGAGTTAAAAAGATATCAAGAGAAATATACCAAAGAAAATAATTTAGTTTATCATCAAACTGTCCCTGAATTATTATTAGTGGCAAAAGATATTCTAAAAACTCAACCTTTTGCATTCCTTGAACCACATAAAGTTTGGGAAAATCCAAATAAGATTTATGATAAATTTGAATGGAAACCTTTAGTTTTAAAAAAAGTTGTTCAAAAACAACATGCGGTAAACACAATTCTTGACGAATATTCATAAAACATGAAATGATTGATTCAATTGAGAAAAGAAAAACACAATCCAACGAGGAACAAGTTTATGTACAATACTATAGTTTACAATTTTACAAAAACATATATAAACGGTAAGTGTTTAACTATTGATGATAATGACCTATCGGTGTGAATTCTCTTCTAGGAACAGGTGGTAATGGTCTTCCATACCCTGTTTGGTGCTGACTAGGTGGATAGTAGTATTGTTCATTGTAGGGTGGCATGTATTGCATTGGTGGTGACATAATATTTGACATTTCACGGTGCTTCTTCTTTTTATTACTACGTTTCTTCTTCTTTTTTTTCTTCTTTTTTTCACTTTCATCATTACTAGAGTCACTTTCAGAACTAGATTCTTGCTTTTTCTTCTTGCTCTTCTTTTTCTTCTTTTGTTTATTTTTGTAAGGTTTGGTGAGACAGGTTTGAACCCCTTTTGGTAGTAAAGCACAACAACAGGCACAACATTTGCACCATTGCACCATCATTCCACAACATCCGCACCTCCACATAAATATTAATACTATTGGTGTTGTAATTATCAATACTACACCAACAACCCACCCGATAATGTAGTTGGTACACCCATGGAGTACAATACAAATTATGTCAAAGGGAGACCCACAAACACATATCCCCACGCTGTTGTCACCCTCTGTTCCTAAGACCCCTCTTTGGGAAACTGTTCCGTTTGTCATTGAATATGCAGTGGAATCAAACAAAACAACTGTCTCTTCTATTTTTTCA
The DNA here is from genome assembly GCA_902984215.1 of Willaertia magna. NCBI lineage: Eukaryota > Heterolobosea > Eutetramitea > Acrasida > Naegleriidae > Willaertia > Willaertia magna. Next base: position 2,803 of record CADWAF010001609.1, read on the forward strand.
CCGTCTGAGTGCAACAATGAGACTTTGCACTGGTTTGTCACATCTAAATCTAAGTTAGTTCTAACGTTAAAACTTAAATCTACTGACTGTCCTGCCTCTAGAGTGGCGCTCTTTTGCCCAATAGGTATAATGTTTGGACTGCAATCAGTTACAGTTACAACATACTTGCCCAGTACTTTTCCCTTGTTTATTATGGTTGCATGTAGTGTTCCTTCTCTGGACATAGACCCAAATTTATCCACAAATGCTTTTACTATGCCTCCCGGGCTTTTATGTTTAATGAACACAACAGACTCTGCGTCAATGAAAATATTGATTTGAGAGCTAGTGTCGTCTTCAACATCCATAGCTAAAACCTTTTCATACTTTTCGGTGGAGTTAATACTAAAAGAACCGTAGTTGCTAATCATGTACTTTCCTGACTTTTTCCCGCCTGCCATTGCCTCCAAATCATCTTGCCTTAAGTCCTCAATCTGATTTCCGAGACATGCTAATGGTAACTGCGAACAAGCGTTTGGTTGATTTCTAAATTGGTTGTATGATACCCCAATCTTATCACATTCTGCTCCACTTAAAGTAACCCTAGATTTGTCAATAAGCATCCAGTTTTCTTTTCCTGCCAGCACCGTTGGGTGATTTGAAGGAATTACTGGAATGAACAAGTATTTTGATTCAAACAGAGGAATACTTTTGTAAACCGAAAAATCTCCACTCAATTCAACCCTTATCTGGTTATTCGACACAATCTTTTTGGAAGGGTTAACAACAAGTTTTTCGTTTTTAGTCGCTACAGTGATGTCAAATTTTGTTGTATATGCTTCTAACTCGTATGCGTTCCATAATACTTCGCTCATCCTCATGCAATGAGCCGAGGATCGCATTTGAAGAAAGCCACAGTTGAGGGAACCTCTTGTTCTTTCGGAACCTCCAAACATTTGACCTACACTACAAGAACAGCAAAAGCCTTGGCTTCCCTCAATGTTTTTACCGTTGTTATCTGCTGTCCACCCACATGTTGGTGCTTTGCTAGAGGCTGAATCAACACAAGAAGGTACTAAGAAATCTGTTTTGTAAATAACATGTTCTGTGGGTTTTCCATTGAAGGTTTGAACGTAAATTAAAGGGTATACTGCTTTTGGAGGTGTTTTCGTAATAGTTATATCAAAAGGTTCGAGATCCACTGAATCTCCGTTCTCGTTTTTTGTTTGTGATAGAGTAAAGGCTAGGTCTTGCCTACCTCCAGAAGAAAGGGAAATAGTTACTTGCAGCTCGCTTTTGCATTCTGTTTCCGAAGGAGAACAAGTGGTAATCTTTGATGATATCGATAACGAAAACTCTAACAACAAACAAAACAACAAGACAAAGAATATGGGCTTTATAGACATTTTAAATTCTTTAAAAGGCTATTTCCTGAAAAGCAGTTTTTAAACTAAAGCTTAAAAAAACGTTAAAAATAAATGCAATTATTTATTATTTACTAATTTAACAATCACCTTGTAATCCTTTGCTTGCTAACTTTTTTTAATTTCTCTCTTTATGGAGGAAGCCTTAGTCGTTAAAAATTTCTTTACATCTTAGTAACTAAGATGAAATCTTAATAATTAATACATCTTTCATAACATTCTTTAACAAAAAAACACTGACTCGGTTGCCTTAAAAATAACAAGAACTTACATTAATTAATTCAAATAATGAAAATTGGAAAAACTATTATCGCTAAAGTTAAAAAAATAAAATTTCAAATTTTTTTTTAACAATATGCTACACATATGTTTATTAAATATACAAGAGTGCTGCCCACACCACTTGAATCAAGTGATGTACTGGATGGATACGTACTGTTTGTTGTAATTATTCTATGTTTTGTTTTTGTGTAGTTAATTATTTCTTTCTTTTTTTCCATATTTTGATTATCATAATTTTGATATCTTTCTTTGTTTATAATTTTATTTAGTTTGTTGTGTTTTGTTAGTTTAATAATTTCTTTTGTAATTTTATGATTGTTTAATTTTATAAATAGTACTCTATTAATAAGTTATTTTTTTATTAGTTTTAAGATGTTTAATAATTATATTTGTTATATTTGCTTTATATTGTTTTTTAATGTTATGATAATTCTTATATTTAAAAAAAAATATAATTGCCTATTTTTTTTTATAATTAATATTATGTAATAAAACAATGGAAAATAAAAAAAATTAATTTTAATTACAAAAAAAAAATAAAAAAGAAGATGAAATTGAATGTAAATTAAAATTAATTAAAGATGGAATTGAAAATTTATTTAAAAAAATATGTCCATTTTATTTAAAAAAGATTATTCTAATTGGTATTTTATTATTTAATTTAGAAAATTCATTTTAAATACAATTTTTTTAAACCTTTATTCAAACACAATTTTTTTAAACCCTACTCAATCACAATTATCTCAAAATTTAACAACAAAAAAACAATTTCTATTTAATAAAGAAAAATATTATGAAAAATTAGTTTATAAAAAAGATTTAATTAATAAAAAAAATTGATATTATCTTTTTTATCTTTATATAACATAAATAAAAAAAATATTATTATATATAAAAAAATATCAATCTATTTACAAAATATTAAAAATAAATAATTATTAAATTTTTAATCTATTCTAAAAAGCTGTCTCAATTTATTTTTTAAAAAAAATTTCATTTTTAATTTTTTTTAAGTGTTTCAAATAAAAATAATATTTTATTAAACAATACAATTTATATTAATTTTATAAAATTTTATAAAAAAACCTTTATTTATTTTTTTTAAAAAAAATTATAAAACTATCAAGTTATATATATAGGTTTAATTAATGATTTTGTAATATATATAAGAAAATAAATATTTTTTGATTATTTTTAAAAAAAATTATAAAAAAATAAAAAATAAAAAAAATAAAAAAATAAAAAAAAATAAAAATTGCAAGTTTATTTAAAAATTTATTATATAAATATATTATATTTATTTATTATTACTAATTGTATTAATTTTATATATATTTAGTTATATATTTTTATAATTAATATTTTTTTAAATAAAAATAATTATTTCTCTTTAAAACACTAAATTTTAATAATTCTCAAAATGTATATATTTAATTTAATAAATATTATTTATATAAATATACTATTATTTCAATATTATTTTTTAAAGTTTTTTAAAATTTAAATTTAAAATATACTTAAAAATTTTTAAATATTATATAATTATTAACATTTTTACTTATAAAAAATTGATTTTAATATCAATTTAAAAAAGAAATGATTTTAAAATATTTATTTAGAATCTATTTTTTGAAAAATCTGAGTTTTTATATAAATTTATATAGTTTTTGAATAAAAAAATATAAATTTATACTTTTATAGACTAAAATTTTATTTATTTTATATATTTATTTATTTACTACTATAAATTAAAACAACAAATTTAACTCTTAAAGAAGCAAGTTTTAATAATATTATTTTTTAATAAATCGTTAATTAGAAGTTTTATATTTAAAATTATTATAATAATTATTAAAAAATACTTTTATTTAACATAAATAATATCAATTTAAAAAAAATACAACTATTATTATCAATAAATTGTGTTTTTCAAGAAATGATTAATAATTATAATTTTTAAAATGAAAATAAAAAATAATAAAGATTTAAATATAAATTTTTTTGTTAAAAATATTGTTATTTTTTTATTATATTAAAATTCATTATTGTAATAGTTAAATTTTATATAATAATATAAAAAAAAGAAAAATAATAATTTTAAATATTTAAATCAAAAACAATTTTTAATTAAATTGCGAGATCAATTATTAAATGAATTTAAAGAGAAAAAATATTAAAAAAAAACTAAATTAAAAAGAAAAGAATAGAATAAAATTAATAAAAAAAACTAAAAAAATAATAATTAATAATGTTTTATTTTATATTTTTTTGTAAAGTTTTATAATATTATTAAAATTTGTCTTTTTAAAGGTTAAGTTTGTATATAGTTTTAAGAATTTAAAAAATAGTATAAATTTATATTTTTTAATTTCTTTTAAAAATTTAGAAATAATAATAAATAAAAAAGAACTAAATTTAAAAATATTAATTTTTATACATAATTTTTATAGTATTTTTAAATTATTTATAATTTGATAATCTTATAATTATATTTATAAAAAATAAATATTAATAAATATATAAAATACTAAAAATAAATTACAAAATTTAATTTTATATAATTTATACTTAAAAAATTAAACTAAAAATTCAATATATATCTTATAAATTTATTTAATTCTTTACTTTTAAATTTAAAAATATTACTTTTATTATAATTTTATTTAAATTTTTTTTTATTATTAAAATAATTCTTAATAATTAATATAACTCTATTTTTAGTTGATTTTTTATTTAAATTTATTTTATTTTTACTAGTTATAATTAAGTTATTATAAAAGATTATATTTAAATATTTTATATAATTAATAATAATTTTTATATTTTTTAATTGATTATAATTAATATTTTAATTATTAAATATTATTTATTTTAAATTAATTAAATTTAATATTATTTTTATTATAATTAATAAATTTAATAGTAACTATTATATTTTTATTTTTTAAATTCTTTTAATTGTAATATTATATTTAATTTTAATTATAAATAAATCTACTATTTTTTCTTAAAACATTTTCATCTTTAATTTTTAATTTAATTTTAATATTTTCAAAGTCTTTTTATTTTTTTAAATTATTTAATGATATCAATTTTTTTATAATTAAAATGAAATTTTAAATAAGTATTATTATATTATATAAAAATTTATTTTAATAATTTGTATTGAGTTATATTAATGTAATGATAAGTAATAATTTAGTAAAAAAATTAAATTCAAAAAAGACAATAAAAAAACTGAGATTAAATTTAATTTATAAAAAACAAATTTAATAATTAAAAAATAATATAAATTTATACTATTTTTAAAAATTAAAAATTAAAAATAACATAATATAAATTTATACTTTTTTTTAAATAAAAATATTAAAAATAATATAAAATTATACTGTTTTTTATTTTTTTGTTTATTAAAAAATAATAAAAATATTATAAATTTATACTGTTTTTTAAATATAAAATATTATTATTTTTTTGAAATTTAATATTAAATATTATATTTTATTTAGAAACATAATAATATATTTATTATCTAATCTTATAATAAAAAAAATTTATTATAGTAAATAAATAAATTTATAAAATAAATAAATTTTTAGTTTATAAAAATATAAAATTATATTTTTTTTATTCAAAAACTCAATAAATTTATACTTTTTTTTCAAAATTTTTAATAAATTTATTTTTTATTTTTCATTTTTATTTTACTATCATTTATTAGATATCATAAAATAAATTAATAAAAAACAATAAAAAATTAATTTAATAAATTTTTAAATAAAAAAGAATTAAATTTAAAAATATTAACTTTATATATAATTTTTATAATATTTTTAAAACTTTTTATATTAAATATTATTTATAACTTAATAATCTCATAATTATACATATAAAAAAACAAACATTAATCCATACACAAAATATTAAAAATAAATAATTTTTAAATTTTTAATCTATTTTAAAAAGCTGTCTCAATTTATAGTAATTAATAATAAAATAAAAAAATAATTACAATTAAAAAATTATATTTTAAAACTTGGATAAATTAATTAATAAATAAATTAACAATAATTATAAATATTTCATCAAGTAACAAAAGATTAAAAAAATATTAAAAATATTCCATCTAAATAAAAATAATTCTTTATAAAAATAATAAAATTAGTATAAATTTATATTATTTTTTAAAAAAATTTCATTTTTAATTTTTTTTAAAATAATATTTTAAATAAAAGTTTCATTTTATTAAATAATATAAATTATACTGTTAACAATATAATTTATACTGATTTTACAAAATTTTATAAAAAAATAATAAAGATAAATAATTAAAAAATAATAATAAATAATAATCATAAATAAAAATAATTAATATAAATAATTTAAACAAAACCAAAATTAGTTAATTTTAATTTTTTAAACATTTTTTAAATATTTTTTAAACAAAAAAATTTTATCTATAATAATAAATCAAAAAATAAAACTATACAAATTTAAAAACATTAAAAATATGAATTAATTAAATTTAATTATTAGCAATATTGATTATATTGTAAATAATTGCTAATCTAATAAATTGTAGTGGTATATATAACATTAAGGCAAAACCAAATATAATTAAATCTGCTACCTTAGTAAATGAAGAAAAGTTTAGAATAAGGTACAAAGTTTATTTAGTTTTCACCGAGTTTCTAAAGTACAGTGGGAAAATTATTATTGAGAGGAACGTATCTGTTTTTCAATAAGCCCATTAACTCTATTCATTTCGTTAAGGAATATAGTATACAAACGATTGAGATCACCAAGAGACATATCCCCATACTGTACATCTGATAAGGCACTTTCAATGGAGTCTACATATTCCTTGTTAGATTCTGAGAAGGACACACCTTTGTTTTTGGAAGCGAATTCAATTTTTTTGACCAAACTTTTGTGTTCTTTTTCTGCCTCATCGTATTTCTTACTTAAAATTTCATTTTGTTTTCTGGCTAGCTGAAGAGCACCAGCACTATCGTTGCAGGCTTGTTGCAATTGCACACCTCTTTCTTGCTCTACTAAAATTCTTGCATTGAGACTGTCAACGATTTCGGAGATGTCTTGATTATTCATTATTATTTTTTGTTTGTTATTGCTTTGGTTTTAATTCCAGCAACAGTAATTTATAGCTCCACAAAACCGGTTCCATAAAAAGGAATTTCTTCTTTTGTCAATAGTAGCGAAACGGTAAGCATTTTACAATAACGTTAAATTCAAGTAAACGAATTCTTGTTCGTCCCGTATATTTTTAACGTCTTCTCTGTCCATTAGTCTAAAAATCCAAGTTGATTCAATATTATTCATTGCAGAAATTAAAAATACTCTACTATTCACTAAACTCATAAATTTAAATTCATAATTACAGACCTCAGCTTTGTAAACTAAATCTTGGTTACAAACTAAGGTAATGTCTTCTCCTCCCTTAAATCTATTCACAGCAACTGAATTAGAATAAGTAAATTGCGTTTTATCAATTGTTTGTTTCATTATCTGTTTAGTTCTCTCCAAATTATATGGATAATGATAAATTCTATACTTCTCAGGCTTAATATCTTTTTGATGAAATAAAACACCATTCTCAACCTCTTCTGGGATAAACCCATCAGAAAAGAAATAAATAGACTTAGGTAATAAATACAATTTTACTTTTGTTTTCCCACTATAATCAATAAACCTTTCCATTGTACTTCTCCACAACTGCCTCACCTCAAACAATTCTTTACTTTCGCACTCATCGTTTAACTTTACAGTAGAAGTGTTATCTTTGCGTTCTATCGTAACATTACAGCTTAATATAGAGTTACTTGACAACTGGACCTTCAATTGAAATTCAGTGTATAATTTTGAAGCAAATAAATAATCAACAGGTGCTTCTCCGTAATTCACAACCCTTCTCTCTTCATCACTTATAACGAATAAAATATATAATGTTCTCTTCGTTTTAGCCTCAACAACAACCTCTTCTTCTGAATACTT
>CADWAF010001621.1:0-13104 GCA_902984215.1 Willaertia magna
CTTGTTACCCATACCAACCATGATGGACTTTTGTTTTGGTCTACCAATAATAGATGGAAAAACTGCACGAGGAGCATCATCTCCTGCGAAACCAGCTTTACACATACCGGAACCATTATCAATAACTAATGCTTGTACTTCTTCTGCCATTGTTGTTTTTATGTTAAATAGTTTTTTATTTTAATAAAATATAATTTTCTTGAAATTACATGTGACGTATTTTATAGTGGTTTGGGAAATTGCAACTTGACATTTGTTTTGACAAGCAATTAGACTTCAATAAACTCTACTTGACCCAAATCACATCTTCAAATGGACAGGATCATCTACCTTTTGCTTTTTGATCTTTGTCTTTCTCTTTCAAATCGCAATACAATCGTTCAAATTGCTCTTGAGTTAAAGTTTGCCATAGGAAACGAAGACACTCTTTCATTTGTTCTTTTATTTCTTTCTTCTGCCTTGGATCTAATACATAAAGAGAAGAAATGATGTACTGATTATCCATCTTAAGACTTTTTAGCTTTTTTTTTGTTTTCTCATTTTCACGCTTTGCTATTATCACGTAAAACCCTTGGTAAAGTGTTTTACACAATTTCGAAAATGGTGTTGCTTAAGTCGAAAAACCTTTTTTGTATAGCCAACCACAAAAACGTTAAAGAAACCAATGTTATTTAGTAATAAAGGACACGGCAGAAAGCTAAACCACCATTCCACAAGTTAAAGCTTTCCTTTTGTTTTATATTTGAAATAAAAGTGACACATTATTGTGAACTATTGACGTCTAAAAAAAATGAAAGAATTGAAAAATCCAAAAGTTTACATTAGAGACGGTTCAGGCCTCAGACAACAAGCTTTAGAAAAAGAAAATATTATAGATATCACTTATTTAAGTGATAACTGTCTTGTAATTACAAAAGAAGGAAATGTATTTTTATGTAGTATAGAAAATTCAAAACAGTTAAAATTGTACCTTCTCTATCAAGAAGATCAAACACCAATAAAACTAATTGATTCGGGATTTCATCATTGTATTTTAGTTAAAGAAAGTAATAATGTTTACGCTTATGGAACAAACAATAATAGTAATGAGCTTGGATCAAGATTTATAATTACCAACGACAATGAAATACAACCATTAGAACGAATGAATAAAATTGTTAAAGAAAATAATAGTAAAGTAACACATGTTAGTTGTAGTATTAATTCTTCTTTTATAGTTTTAAATAATACAGATATTTATTTTTCAGGAAGTTTACATTATTTAAAGAAAGATAACTTTGCAAGAATTGAAATTGAAAATAAAGAAAATTGTAAAATTAAAAGAATTACATGTGGATTTAATCACGTTCTTGTAATTTATGAAGATGGTGATATTTACGGTCAAGGTGGAAATGATTATGGTCAAAGTGTTATTAATAACTCTAACAGAGATATTAATTCATTTGAAAAGGTAGATTTAAATGAATATTTTAAAAAGAAGAAAATTGTTGATGCTATTGCCTTTCGTAAAAGTCACATGACACTTTTTATTTCAAGTGAAAATGATTTTTATATTTATGGTTATATTGGTTTTAATGAAACATTAACATTTAGTAATCATACAAAGATTGCTACGAATTCACACAACTGTGACATCTATAAATTAGAATTTCAAAATTTACAGCCTTACGATGAGTTTTATAAATTGGATTACAATCGTAATTTTAAAGAATGGGAAATGTATGGAGCTTATACCTCTTTATTTATTGTAAATAATAGAAAAGGAAAAGTATGGGCAGTTGGTAGAACGAGTGTGACAGATAATAATGGATTTACATTAATTGATGGATTAGAGTTGAATGAAAAGGAAAAGGTAATAAAAATATCTTCAGGTACAAATGATTTTGGTATTTTAGTTGCAGAAGGATATTTCAAAGGTGAAGAAGAAATGAAAAAGAAATTATTAATATATTGCAATGCTTGTTTTGAAAAGGAAAATTTATTTTTATTTGATATTTCAATTAATTAAAATTTTGTTTATTGTAACAACAAGCTATGAACTTCTTTATTTTTTGTAAACCATGCAATTTCAAAGAACTAGTACCCACACAAAAGAAAAACATTAAAAAAATGAATTCATTTAGCTTGTTAGAGGAAGAAGATGAGATTATCAACCTTTCCATTGTAAAACAAAAATCCAAAAAGCAAAATCAACAACAAGATAAAAAGTTCTCAAGAAAGAGTACTTGTTGGACAGTTTGTTATGAATCAGATGATATTTGGAGAAATATTTTAGAATTTCAATCTGTTTATTCTTTATTTCATGATTATAGTTTAATTGATAAGAAAACATTTCAATTTATTTATTCTGTTTATTTTTTTAGATTTTTAATTAAAAGAGAAGAAAAATTAGCTTTGAGTTATGACATTGAAATAATTAAAATTGCAAAGCAATACGATTTACAAAATATTTTAAAATTATATCAGAAAACAGGAAAAAAGAAAAAAAACAATAAAAGTCAACCACAAATTGTAAATGAAGAATTTATTCCTATAGATCAAATATTTAAAATATTTAAAAATATTTATTTCAAAATAAAAAAAGATATAAATTTTGAAGAAGAAGAACGTACCAAAATATTTGCTGGAGTAAGAAAATTTATTTTAAATGATTCCACTTTACAACGATCAAATATTGTTAAAACTATTGTAAATAAGTGTAGTCACAATGAGTTTATAATGAATGAAATTAAAGACACTGATTTATCAGTAGGAAATACTTATCACTTTCAATTTATTTGTAAAAACTGTGACATACGGTTATTAACTAATTTTTACCCTCACGAAAAGCCTTATCACTATAGATGGAGGTGCTACGGTTTGAATAGGGTAGATAATTATAAACTTTGTAATTATCATGAATAAGACCATTACTTAAAACCAGACCCCTACAGTAAATAACTTAAACAATTTAACAATTAACAGCTCTCAAAATTATACTTAAATCTCAATAAAAAATGGGAGTGATTGTTATGTTTTCATATCAACCAAAAAATCCTTTTTACTCTTTGTTGATGCTGCTTAACAGGTTAGTTTTGAGAGAAATATTTTAAAAGTAGTTTATTCATCATTTAGACAAGATTTTATAGAGGTTCCTTTGGTGGATCCGTATTTTCAAAGTTCGGATCCTTCTAAAGTTTTGGCAGAACAACACTTAGACAACAGTAATGGAGTATTTATTAGTGAAATAAAAACTAAATTATATTTACATAAGGAATATCCTTCATGGTTTGGGATGACAGAAAGAGGAAAAATTGCCATAATGATAGATATTGAGAAAGGAAGTGAAATAAACAGGAAATTTACAGAACAATGCATTAAGCATAGCATTGAAATAACGGGAGAAGAAAAATCAGGGATTTGCGAGAATAACAAAACTAATGGTGATGACATAAGGAATGAGATAAAATCCTCTGATTTTAACAATTCTATTGAAGAAAACTCTTTGGATGCCTCCGCTTTATCTGCCTCTAGTCCAAACAATACTAAAAAGAAAATCAAACTCTCTAAACAGAAGGAAGAAAGAATTAGAAAAGAATATTTTGAACAAATGAAACATGATACAAAGAAATTAATTGTAAAAGATTTTCTTCAAAATTCTGATATTTCACCATTAGATTATTTACAAAAAATAGCACCAAAAGCTCAAAGACTAGACGCTTTCAATTTACTTTTGGGAGATTTGACGAATGGATTATATTTCTTTTGTAATACGGATTTTGAAAAAGTAGTTTATGAATTATTACATGGTGAATATGTTGTCAGCCCAATTCCTGGACTTGATACTAATACGGCTTCTTATCCTTTCATAGATGAGTCAAAAAATGTTTTTCTTAAAACAGCCTATAGTTTGGGGAGCTATGATTTTGAGGATATTCCTGTTGATCCAGTAGCTTACCTTAGTTGGGTTAGTGGTAAGCAGGAACTAGTTAGAAACAGAAGAAAGCATGTTACTAGCCCAGAAATAATAAGCAAGCTATTCAACATTTTAGAAAATGAGGAAAAGAAAGAGGTTTTAGCATCCCAAGACTTCTCCGATTACCTTAGTGATTTAGAGTAAGTATTCAATAATTGTCATTTGAGTAACACACTGAAATTCTAGTCCCTACTTGAGAAATTTAATGAGCTCAATGTTTGTGACACACAAAGTTTACGGAACTATTGTTAACATGGTTATTTGCGTTCAAGAAAAAGAAGAACCAAGTCATGATGATTGCAAAAAGTATTTTGGAGAAGTTAAGACAGAGGTTAAGAGTCCTCCACCAGTTAGTCCCCAGAATCAATTCTCACAAGTAAGGAGAAGACGAGGCAGCTCCTTCAAAAGAGAACAACCAAGGTTGACCTCAAAAAATTCTCCACCTTTAGAGGTTGAAAAACCACCAGAACCAATAGAAAAACAATATATTTGTAATTTGTATACCAGAAGATACTATCATGACAAGATAGCGAAGTACAGAGAGGAAGATGAAGAATATAAATTTTGGAGTAATTTAATGGGGAATGAAATTGGGTTGGATGACCGTTTTTACAAATCAACCCTACGACACTTTATCTTGCGAACAATCAAACAACCAGAACCTAAAACTACAGAACCAATTGTTAACAGGCCAAGAGCATCTTCTTTTAGGTCACCAAAAGGATAGTTATAAAAAAATGAGTGCAAGAAAAACCTTGATCAATACGATCGGATCTTCTAACAAGATCTTTAACAAAAAGAATAGTTTAATTTTAGGGAAGGAATTTTCATTACTTGGTAAAAAGAATGGAATAGGAAGTACTAAAATTAATTCTTTTAATATTTGTAATTATAGCACTCTTTGTAATAATTTAAATAATCAACAACAATCTGTGAATGTTAGTACACAAACAATTGATTTAAGAGAAAAAAGCCCTAAAGAAAGTTTCCATTCTTTTAAATTAAAATTTTCAACTGATAAAAATCTTAGAAATATCTATAGCACTGCATTTAATACTTTGAGAATTGGAAGATTACTTCAAGATTTAGATAATTTAGCTTGGCAAGTTGCTTATAAACACGCAGACGGAAATAATCCAAAACACCCATTGACAATAGTTACTGCTGCTGTTGACAGAATTGAGTTACGACAACCATTAGTACCTTATTTTGATCTAATTTTTGAAGCTAAAGCAACCTACGTTGGAACATCAAGTATGGAAATTAAAATTGAAGTGGTTGTTGAAAAACCTGATGTCTTAGTTAAAGACCTAGAAGAGGGAGATCATATTTTTGATCCTAATAGAAAAATTATTATTAAAAGAGAGACTGCTATGGTTGCCTACTTTGTTTTAGTAGCCTTAGATAAAGTTACAAATCTTCCAGCCAAAGTACATCCATTAAAGTTAGAAAGTGAAGAAGATAAAAGAAACTTTGAAATTGGTAGAGCGAATCAATCTAGAAGAAAATACTTGAGGGACAATTCTCTTGAAAAACAACCACCAAATGAGAAGGAAAGAGATTTAATCCATAATTGGTTTTTAAAGTTACAAAGTGAAAATGCAAATGAAATGAAGGATCATTCATCGGATGATTCGAATATTTCATCAATGAAGTCAACTAAGTTGACAAACTTTAAGATTATGCACCCAACTAATAGAAATATAAATTCTAAAATATTTGGAGGATATTTAATGCAGGAATCTTTTGAATTAGCTTGGTTGACAGCTTATAAATATACTCAATACCGTCCTACATTCATAGCTCTAGATGATAACAATTTTTTGAAACCTGTTGAAAAGGGATCTGTTGTGAAGTTTGAAAGTACTGTTGTGTATACAGAACACAATTTATTAATGGTACGTGTTGAGGTTAAAGTTATTGAACCTCCATTAGAGCAAGAATTACTTTGTAATGTATTCCACTTTAGCTTTGCTTGTCCAACTAAAAAATTGATTCTCCCAGAAACCTACGTGGATGCAATTTATTTTTTGGAAGGAAAAAGAATATCTGAAAAGGGTATTGAGATGACACAAGCTCTTCAAGGTTATTTAGCTCAAAGCAAGAATTAACTAATTTGGAAATGGATATTTGATATATTATTTATTTATTTTAATAATTTTACACAATTTCCACCCCATTCAACAACATAAATTTGATTTTCTCCATTTAAAGTAATTCCTATTGGTCTATTTAAATTATCTTACTCATCGGCTGTTTATACGCTTAATTAATAAAATCAAAGTGTTTTGTTTTAAGTGTCTTAATTTCAAATTGAACAGAAAAACTTAAATGTTTAAACATTGGATCCTTTGCCTCAACGTAATCATAATTTCTTGCAATATAGAAAATACAATTAGATCTTAATGCATTGTCACCCATCATTTCAGCAATATCTAATACAGTACAAACATTTTCTTCATCAATATGTTTTTCTATAAATGTTCTAACCCAATCTTTTAAATCATTTAAACAAAATTGATTTACAGCAATGTAAATCTCCATTGCATTATTTACAGAAAGAGTTGGTAAATAATTAGTATACATCCATGAAAGAATTACTTCTAAACTTTGTATAGAGATTTCATTAATTCTAATTTCATTTCTTTTAGATTCTGAAAAATCTAATTCGAACATACTTTTAAAATATTCTGATTGATTGATTAATATTCCTTTATGTGCAATGATGGATTTCCAAATATAGTTATTTTTTTTCTTTAATTTAGTATTTTCTTTTGTTTCACTTTCTTTAATTTCTAAATGATTAATTTTTTTATCTAATTGTTCAATAATATCTTCTACTTGATTTAAATCAACTGGAATATTATTATTATCAATATTTATTAATTGTTCTTCTTCTTTAAATTTATCTTCTTCTATTTCTTCTTCTTTAATTCCTAATCTAGAATTTAAATCTGGTGCAATCAATCTAACTAAACCAGTTGTATTAACATAATTTTCATCTTTACATTCAAACATTTCATAATCTTCTCTTGTTTGTAAAAATTCTTGTTCTTCTTCTGTCACTTCACTAATTTGTAAAAATTTGGGTATTAATCCACTCATTTTTGTAGAAATATTTTCTTCTCTTAATCTACTAAGATTTACACAATTACATAATAATTCACATAATACATTCATTCTTAATTTAAATGCAATATCAAATAAATCTTTTGCATCTTTATCTTCTTTACAATAATGAGTATTAAATGATAAAGAATATAAAAAGTGAATAGCTGAAAATAATGAATTATAAGTTACATTTTCAAAACCTCTAATTGTTTGAATATCAATAATTATTTTCCTTCCTTGTATAATGTCAACATCTGTTATCTTTTCATCATTTAAATAATCTACAATTGAATTAATTACATGGGTATTATTATCAACTTTTTCTTTAAGTTTAGCTTTATATTCTTCTACACTAACTAATTTACTTAAAACTGGATTATTTTCTAAAACTAATTTATGACATGCAATAATCTTTTTTTCTTTAATTTCATTATTTACATTTCTTTCAAAGAATCTAAAGATGACATCAGAATCATTTTCATTTTGAGTTAAAAACCAATCAGAATAAACTTTTGATAATTTCTTTCTATTACTTAAACTACTTGATAATTTAAGATGTTTTTGTAATAATCTTACAGTACTATGTTTGGGTGGATCTGTTTTTTGTTTAATAGCATGTGTAACTTGGTCATGTATTTTAAAAGTTGAACCTTTACAACCACCAGTCATTATTAAATGTTGTGAAACAAAGTCACAACACGAAGAAAAGGCTGCTTTTCCATCAAATGTTTTGTTTTTCTTTAATATATGAGTTGTCCAAATTCTTGTTTGTATATTGTATTCATACAATGAAGTTGACCAATCCTTTCCATCAAATCCACCATAAAGACGAACTGTATTAGAAGTAGTTCCTTGTAAAAAAGGTCCTGCATAAGCAATAAAAGGAGAAGGACCAAAACAAAATACCTTTGACCAATACTTTAGATTTAAGTCAAAGGCATAAAGATCATTGTAATAAGTATATTTGTCACATCCACCATAAACATATAAGATATTCTTATCTACAAAACATGAACATCCAGCTCTAGGTGATGGTGTTTCACTAACACGACTATACTCTACCTTTGTCCAAACTTTTTTAATGAAATTAAAATGTAATAAAACGTCTGAAAATTCAACACCATTCCAACCACCAAACAGATATAAATCATCGCCATAAATAATGGTTGCATGTCCACAGATTGGAAATGGTAACATAGGCAGATAATCCCATTGGGAACGTTCAATAACATACATATAAGCTAAATTAGATACCACACCAATATCAGAAATTCCACCAATCAATACTAAATTAGAGGAATAATAACTGTTTAATGTATGAAATATAACAGGTGGTGCAAAACGATCTTTTTGTCTTAGTTGTGTTATTTCTAAATCAAAAGGCTTTGACTCTTCATCCATCTTCATTTCATTAAATCTTGAATATTTCATTGCAATTAAATCATTAGAAAATTCACCAAGATAAATTCCACCCCAAATAAATACTGTACGTAAAGAAGGGATAAAAACACTAGAGTGAAGATAACGATTAATAAGGTAACGATCCTCAATTGATACTTTAAAATAGTTTTCTAACTCAATAAATTGTTCAACACTCGCATAATTAATGTCACATTCAAATACCTTAATATTCATTGCATTTGCATTATTTCTAGAAACTTCCTTTTTCTTATGAACTTCATCAGAATTAGAATTTTTTTGTTCTGTCACAACAGGACTATTTTTATCTTTAAAATTAGGTGAATTATAATTTTGAATATTTCGTTTCTGTTGAACATTTTCTAATTGTTGTTTCTTTTTCTCATTAACTAAAGTTTGATTTTCAACAATTGAAGTTTCTCCACTCATACTAACTTTCACAATAACAGGACCTGAAACTTTCTTATTCGATTTCACATATTCATTGACAGTTTTTTCAGAATCTTCAATAGAAATTTCATTCGCTTTTCTCTCTAAATATTCATCCAATTCTTGAATTAAACTATAAACCATTACTTGCGAAATTATTTCATTCGCCTTTTCCATTAAAATCTTATTGACCTCTTCTAACTCTTCATTTTGTAAATTCTTTTTACATTCCACCGCCAACTTTTCTTCTTCCTTTATTGCCGTAGATTTATTTAAAATGTCTTCATAGTGGTGGGAAGGCTTGATATTGAATTTAACACTCTTTTGTGAAGGATAACCTTCAGAAGGGTATTCAATTTCAAAGGTTAAACCGGTATGAGCTAATAAATAGGGTTGATTTAGTAAACTTAATTCTTCTTCGGGATTAAAGTCAATTTTAGGTTTAATTTTAATTGAATATTTTACATTTGGTTCTATTTCTTCTAAATCATCCCAATAGATAGATCTTAAAACTTCTATCTCTTGCTCTTTTTCTAATTGATCTTCTGACATAATGACTTTTATTTTTTTCAATTTTCTAATTGAGAAGATGTTGATTGTTATAAAGTGCAAAATGGTTGAAGCATCAACCTCTGCAATTCACAAGTAACTTGGTTTTAAGAAGGCGTCAATCGTTGACACTACAAAACGATGTTCTGCCTACTTGCTTTCTGTGGTTTTTTGCTTGATTTAATTCCTCGCAATCTATTGTTGTAATCTTTGTAAAAATAACAACAGAAAAAATTGTCTTGTTACTTCTATCCACTCGTCACTCCTATATACCCAGAAGCCTATAAAACACAACATAATAGAATGAAGGATAAAAAAAATGTTAAACAATTAGTTTTAGAAGGTTTGTCAACCAATGATTTACTCCCAGAATCACAACACGCTGTATTGATAGATTCATCAACGATTGAAGAAGAAAATGCTGCAAAAACTAAACATCAAGAATCACTAATCAAAGACATCATTTTGTCCCCAAGACATAAACACGTAGATTTAGCTGAATTATTCGAGGAAGAACCAAAAGCAGAACATAACGAGACTGTATTTTCCCAAAGAGACATAGAAGACTATTCAATCATTGGAAATTGTAATAGTGCTGCACTAGTATCAAAACAAGGAAGTATTGATTTTTGTTGTTTACCAAGATTTGATTCAGATGCTATCTTTAATCAATTATTAGATGCTAGTAATAATGCAGGATATTTTTCTATCCATCCAGTAAGAAAAGAAGATACAACAAATAAGCAACATTATTTCCCAGATTCTAATGTTTTAGTTACAAAATATTTATTAAGCGAGGGTGTTGGACAGGTAGTAGATTTTATGCCAATGGAAACTTCAAGTCAATCAACCGTTGAAACAATGTTGGGAAGTGCTAAAGGAGGTGCATGTCCAGTAATTAAATTATTTAGAAGTAATCCACCTGTTAGTACTTGTAAAACTAAAGAAGAAGCAATTAGAACATTACTAAGTAATGAAGATAAAGAATGGTATGAAAATTGTATTGTAAGAAGATTAGAAGTTATTCACGGAAGAATAGAATACGAAGTTGTTTGCTGTCCTGTATTCAGTTTTGGAAGAGATAAAACAACAAAAGTATTAATATCTGAAGATAAAAAATTGGCAGTCTTTGAAAGTGACAATCAAGCAATTATTTTACAATGTTCAAAACCAGTATTTGAAAGAAAATTAAGTGATTATGGAGTTCAAGGTACTTTTAGTTTAGTAGAAAATGAACCTGAAAAGAGTTGTGTTTTTGTTTTACGTTACATTGATAAATTAAAATATCAACACTATCATTGTCATCAACACAGTGAATCAATTGAAAAATTTAGAGTAAATCATTTAGTTGAAAAAACAAATCAATTGACTGTCAATACAATTTTATATTGGCAAGAATGGATAAAGAAAAGTAAATTTGAAGGGAGATTTAGAGAAATGGTGAATAGAAGTTTACTTTGTTTGAAATTATTAACTTGTAGGACTGGTGCAATTATCAGTAGTCCAACAACAAGTTTACCAAAAACAATTGGTGGAAATAGAAATTATGATTATAGATTTTGTTGGATTCGTGATGCTAGTTTTGCAATGCAAGCTTATTTACAAACTGGAATGATTGATGAGGCATCTTCAATTATTAACTTTTTAAAAGCAAGAATTGAACCGTATGATCCAAAAATTAATAATTCACCATTATCAAATGTCTATTCGATTGATGGAAATAAATTGTCAAAAGTAGAAGAATTAACTCATTTAACAGGTTATCATAACAGTAAACCTGTTAGAATAGGTAACACTGCCTCCACAAATGTTGAAATGGATATTTATGGTGAATTATTATTTGCTATATTCCAATATGACGAATACAGACCAATCTCTTATGAATTTTGGTGTAAACTCAAACATTTAGTTGATTATGTAATCGACAATTGGAAGAATGAAGATAAAGGCTTTTGGGAAAGCAAAGTTAAGGCTCATTATGTAAATTCTAAAGTAATGTCATGGTGTTGTATTGATAAAGCCTTACGTATCGCAAAGAAACGTTCATTCCCAGCTGATGTTAAGTTATGGCATCAAGTAAGAGATGATATTTATGAAGATGTCATGTCTAAAGGATACGATGAAGAACACCAATGTTTTGTTCAATATTATGGAGCTAAATCTCCTGATGTGACAGTATTAATTATGCCAGTTGTTGGTTTCTTGCCTGTTAGTGACCCAAGAATGATTAAGACAATTAATTTTATTAATAGAAGACCTAAACTTGGAGGTTTAGTAACTGGTTGTTTAGTATACCGTCATCATCACAAAACTGAAACCCAGGAACACAAAGAAGCTACATTTAATATGTTAACTTTTTGGTTATTAAGAGTTTTAGCTTTAATGGGAGCAACAGATAAAGAATCTTTAAGAAAGGCACAGTTAATGTTTGAAGAGATTAGTACTTATTGTAATCACTCAATGATTTATAGTGAACAAACTTCCTTCAGTGGATCTATGTTGGGCAATGCTGTTCACCTTAATACACATAGCTCTCTTATACATGCTGCTTCTGAATTAGCAAGACACTTAAAGTAAACAATTCTTCTTTGAATACTTTTTTATAGATTTTAAAGGTTTAATTATAATTATTGAATACTAATAATTATATTTGAAATAAAAGTGACACTTTGTTGTAAACATAAATCTAAAAAAAATGAAAGAATTAAAAAATCCAAAAGTTTATCTCAAAGTGACTCAAGTGTCTAAAGGTGAGCTTCTTCAAGTTTTAGAAAAAGAAAATGTAATAGAAACCACATATTTAAGTGATTACTGTATTGCTGTAACAAAAGAAGGAAAAGTATTTAAATGCAGCAAAGAAGGCACAAAACAATTGGGAACATCTCCTCTTTACCAAAATGATCAAACACAAATAAAATTAATTGAATCAGGTTTTAATCACTGTATTATAGTTAAAGAAAGTAATAATGTTTATGGATACACAACTAATGGTAATGATTATAAAGTACTTGGATCAGATCAAGTTACTTCAGATAAACATAGCATTGAAATAGTTCCTTCACATCAAATGAATAAAATTGTTAAAGAAAATAATAGTGAAGTAACACATGTTTGTTGTTCTGTTTATAGTTCTTTTATAGTTTTAAATAATACAGATATTTATTTTTCGGGATCATTAAAATCTTTATCAAAGGACGCCTTTACAAAGATTGAAATTGAAAATAAAGAAAATTGTAAAATTAAAAGAATTACATGTGGATACCATCATGTAGTTGTAATCTATGAAGATGGTGATGTTTACGGTCAAGGTGGTAATGATTATGGTCAATGTGTAGTAAGTGGTAAAAATAGAGATGTTAATTTATTTGAAAAGTCTGATTTAGAAAAATATTTTAAAAAGAAGAAAATTGTTGATGCTATTGCCTTTCGTAAAAGTCACATGACACTTTTCATTTCAAGTGAAAATGATTTTTATATTTATGGATATATTGGTTTTAATGAAACATCCACTTTTAAAGATCATACAAAGATTACAACAAATGCACAAGGTTATAGCATTTATAAATTAGAATTACAAAATTTACCACAATTTAATAACTTTAATAATATCAATAGTAATATTAATTTTAAAGAATGGGAAA
>CADWAF010001622.1:0-53789 GCA_902984215.1 Willaertia magna
AAAGGAAAAGTATGGGCAGTTGGTAGAACGAGTGTGACAGATAATAATGGATTTACATTAATTGATGGATTAGAGTTGAATGAAAAGGAAAAGGTAATAAAAATATCTTCAGGTACAAATGATTTTGGTATTTTAGTTGCAGAAGGATATTTCAAAGGTGAAGAAGAAATGAAAAAGAAATTATTAATATATTGCAATGCTTGTTTTGAAAAGGAAAATTTATTTTTATTTGATATTTCAATTAATTAAAAAATATTTATAATTATAAAAAAACGAATTTGCCACCAAAAAATTACAATTCAAATCTGAACTTATTGTACAGATTAAAATTATAATTATACAGATTAAAATTAGACGCCATCATTACCGTAATCATTTATCAACAATCACTTGAAATCCGCAAAAAAAAACATCTTAAAAAAAAATAAAAGCAAAGTACAGGGATAATGAAGATCACTACTTTTCTTTTACTCTTCACTGTCCTTCTTCTAACCTCTTCTTCTTTCTTGTTAGCTAATTATATCAATGAAGAAGAATTAGATAATAATAACGATGAAGATATCAATGAAATTCATAAACCGCCAAGTGTCAACCATCATCCAATTAATGATCTAATAAATGACGTTGAAAAAATAATTAAACCAAAAGTCCAACAAGATGATTATTTTTATATGGAAAAAATTTACGGTAAAAAATATTTTAAAAAAAATATATTAAATGATAATGATTTAAATAATAATAAAAATAAAATTGAATTTTCACATCCATTTATTGTAAAGTTTACAAAGAAATTATTATTAACTAATCAATTTAAAAAATTATTTGAAACTACCTTAAATTGTAAACTTTTACAATATTTACCACAACATTCTTATTTTGTAATGTTAAATAATTTACAATTAAATTTATTAAAAAAACATTTTAAAAAATTAATTAATAAAATTATTCCATATTTACCAAAAATGAAAATTAATCCAACTTTACAAAATAATTTAAAACAAAATAATTTTTGTAAAGATAATGTTCATTTATCAATTCGTTTATTTCCTAATTTAACAAATATTAATAAAATTTCAAATGAAATTACAAAAATGTTATCAAAAAAATTTAAAAATTTAATTAATTTACGTTTAAAAAAAATAAGTAATGATAAACTTTTATTTTCTTTAAATAATTTTAAATTTTGTAATTCAACTAGTTTAAAAACTTTACAAAAAATAATTAAATATACCTCTTATCATCGTCATATCTATTTTATTGAAGAATTAAATATTCAACGTCAACAAGTTTATCCTGAAGTTACAGTATTAAATAATAATGAACCACATAAAAGTAGTACTAAATGGATAATGGAATCATCAATCCCTAATCAGTTACCATTTACTAATGTTGGATTGACAGGTAGAAATCAAACAGTTGCAATTTCAGATTCTGGTTTAGATTATAATCATTGTTTCTTTTATGATGAAAAGGTACCAGTCAATTTTATTCATTCAGAAAGAGATTTATTAAAATACATTTCTTTAAATCAAAATAACAATGAACATCGTAAAATTAAAGCATATGTATCATTTATGGATAAATTAGATGGTGGTCATGGACATGGATCACATACAACAGGTATTTTAGGAGGTAAATGTCCAAAAGATAATAGTCAATTATGTAATTATAATGGAATAGCTAAAGATAGTAAGATTGTATTCTTTGATGTTGGATGTAATTTACCTGGTGGTTGTGAATGTGAATCAACATTTAATACATGTCCATGTTATTTATTTAATGGTAATAAATGTCCAGGAAATAATAATTTAATGACACCAATTGATTTATATAATGGTTTATTATTACCACAATATTTATTAGGAGCAAAGATATCATCAAATTCATTGGGTGGAAGGATAGGTGAAGGATATACACAAATGACAGAAGAGATTGATAGATTTCAATATGATTATGATGATTTTTTAGTTATTTGGTCAGCAGGTAATTCTGGATTGAAAGGATATATGACATTGACAGGACCAACAAAACAAGCAAAGAATTCAATTATTGTTGGATGTAGTTTAAATGATGTTGAAGAATGGAAAGAGATTATGACTAAATATAGAGATTGGAATGAAAGAGCAAAAGTATTAAAGAAACAATTAGAAAA
Organism: Willaertia magna; assembly: GCA_902984215.1. Taxonomy (NCBI): domain Eukaryota; phylum Heterolobosea; class Eutetramitea; order Acrasida; family Naegleriidae; genus Willaertia; species Willaertia magna. Next base: position 2,153 of record CADWAF010001622.1, read on the forward strand.
GAAATTTAATTGTAAATGTGGTACTTGTAATGAAGAGAAATGTGAATCTTTTAAGAAATTAATTAATGAAGATGGTTGTAATGAATTCTTTGGTCCAAATTGTGAAATGAAATATCATTTACCAATTATGAATAAGAAACTTAATTTTAATGTTACTTATGCATGTAGTAGTAAATGTGCTTTAAAATATTTAAATGATGAAAAGTTAAAGGTTTTATTTAATTATCAAAATTTAGCTGATTTCTCTTCATTAGGTCCTTCATTAGATGGTAGAATTAAACCTGATATTGTAGCTCCAGGTTATTACACTCTTTCAACTAGATCACATTTTGGTAAAGATAAATGTTCAACTGAAAATGTAGATAATTTATCTCATCAATTAAAAGAGATGGGTGGTACAAGTATGTCTACTCCTGCTGTTGCTGGTACTGCTGCTATTGTTAGACAATATTTTGAAGATGGTTTTTATCCAAATGGTGAACCAAGTGATGACTCTAAATATAGAAATCCATCTGCTTCTTTAGTTAAAGCAATTATTTTAAGTAGTGCAAGAGGAATGAATGGTTTAGCTCAAAGATTTAATTTCTTTGAACATTTTAATGCTAAACATAGAACTATTTTTGAAGGTTTTGGTTTAATTAATTTAAGTAATGCATTAAAATTAAAAGAAAAACCTGAAATGACAAATGATTTATTTGTTGTTGATAGAAAAGAAATTTCAACAACTGATATTCATTTGTATCAATTAGAAGTCACTGAATATTCTAGAGATTTAGCAATTACTTTAGTTTGGACTGATTATCCTGCAAGTCCTTTAGCTTCATTAGCTTTAGTAAATGATTTAGATTTAATTCTTGAATATAAGGAAAATGGTAAATCAAAGAGAATTTATGGTAACCATTTATACACAAATAATCGTGCACCAGATCACATGAATAATGTTGAAAAGATTTTAATTAACAATCCTCCAATTAAGACTAAATTAAATATTATTGTTAGAGGTTATTCTATCCCTCATGGACCACAAAAGTACAGTTTAGTTGTCAATGCAAAACAATTATCAAAAGTAGTTAAAGAAAAGGAAGTTATTCAAAATCCAACCAAAGAAATTGTTGCATTTAGTGATGACCAAAGTGAATTATTAGCAACCATTCCAGAATTAAGAGATGATGTGGTCACTTTATACAATTGGGAATTCTCTTTAATTATTGTATCTATTGGTCTTGCCTTACTTGTTTCCCTTGCTGTAAATATCGTATTAGGAGTTAAATCATATTTGAAAAACAAACAACAATATGTAAACCTAGAAAGTGAACAACAATAAATATTATTTACTGAACTTTTTTGTTTTTTGCTCTTGACAAGAAAAGATCAAATACATTCTTCTCTTGTTCAAAATCCACTTCTTGGTCACTTTCTTCATCTGAAATTACCTCAATAACAGGTGAATTTTTGACTTTCTTTGTTTCTGGTTCTTCATCGCTTAGTTCATAAACAAAAGAAGAAGAACTGGTTGCCCTTTTAGTCTTGTTAGCAATTACTGGTTTCTTTGGAGTTATAACTTGTTCAATTTCAACTTGAGAATTTGAATTAGAGCTGGATTGGGAAGAATTAACACTGACTGTACTAGTTTGTGAACTTGGGGAAGGGGACGGTGTTGTCTTTGCAAACTTATTTACAAAGCTACTCTTCTTTCGTTTTAAAGTGAGATTTTGATTGTTGTTGATTAATGGGCTTTCAAATGATTTCAATACGTTTTCTTCTTCAAATTCATGAGAAGAGGAAGCGGCAGGTAAAGAGTGAGAGCTTTGTGATGAATTGTGATGTTGCACAGATATTGATATCTTTCTTTGAATTGTTTGTTGGTGTTGATTTTGGTGTTGTCTTAAACGATCCTCTTTAATTAAAAGTGTTGTTAAATCTTCTTGATGATATTCACTTTCATGGGCATGGGTTGGTGCTAAAATATCATATTCCAACAATTCTTGGGAATTTCCTGAGAAAAATGTTTGAAAAAGAGATTTCTTGTTCATATCCTTACTACTGTTAGAAGTTGAAGAAGATCCTATTGAACTGTCAGTGTGAGGAGTAGAAAAGACTGTGCCTGTTGCTATCTGATTGGGAGTTTTTGGAGTCGTTGGAGGTTCATCTTTTACTGGTGTCCCAGCTTGGAAAAATTTACTTTTTACAATCTTCTTTGTTGAGCTTGGTGTTGAAGTAGTTACTTGGTTGTTGTTCTGTTGTTTAGGTGTTGTCAAAATTGGAGAAGTTGATGTAGCCTCTTTCTCCTGATTATTGTTAGTATCATACCGTCGGGGAGCTCTGAAGGGTTGAATAACTGATTTAGACAGGGGAGCTTAACAATATTAGTCAATAACCTTAGCTTTCTTATCAATACTTACTTAAATATGTAGAAATCTTTGGTTGATTCAATGATGACGATGGTTTGACACTATTTGGTACCTAGTTGAAAATATGTTTTTTTAATTGCCAATGATTCTAACTTGATTATTTATAAAACTATTAGAAGTACTTACAGTTTTACTTTTAGAGTATTTCATTTGTAATAATTGTGCAAATGGTTTGTGTGACATTGGATCAATAACTCCTGTACATATGTCTACAATTATTTCACTTGATTTTATAGCTCCACAAAACTCAACATCTTCCTCTTGTAAAATATTTGGTAAATTTGTTAGATTTCTTAATTCTTGGGTTGGAATATCATATACTCTTTGATGTTTAAATGTTAACTCTGCCCTTAAAAAGGATTCCCTATATTCTTCTTCTGTCATTGTTGGTTCTTGAGAAGAACTAATTGCTGCAGTCTCATCAAAACTACTTGAAGAACCAGCACTTAATGAAATAGTTGTATTTCTAAATTTTCCCATCTTCCTTAAAGCTTCCATTATTTTAGGTACTGTTTTATTCTCCTTCACAATTTTATAAGCTGTTTTAGGACCTATTCCAGGCAAAGAATTTAAATAATCACAACCTGATAAAACACACATTCTTATTATCATATCTTGATTAAATTTTGAAAAATCTAAACATTTATCAGAATGTGGTCTTTCACCTAGGCTAGATAAACAAAACTCTGTTCCGTTTCCATACTTATCCATTTTGAATAATACTCTTGGAGCTCCATAAGGAATTAAATCCGAGTCTTCTGTAATAACACATGAGACATAACCAGTTCTTGCTAAATGTGCTAATTGAGCGTCTGCTTCATACGGAGCTACAACATATTCAATATTATTCTTTTTTAACTCTAAAATTAATTCATGAGCCATTAACGGAGTAATATCTACTGCTTTTTTATAACATTCATTAGCTTTATCATAGTCTCTATTTTGTAAATAAATTTGAGCCTGTTCTAATGCTTCTTTACGTTTTGTTCTTCTTTCCGATTCTTCACCAGATTTTGAAGGTAATCTTGCTCCATCAAAAACAACTACAGGTATAACTTTATAATGTACTAATAAATTAACCATATGCATACAATATTTAATATATTTATCTGTTGGTTTGTTTTGACAAAGTTCGGCACTACATCCATAAGCTCCTCTATGAAGCCAAACATAACCATCTACAGCAACTTTTGTATTTTGAAATTCTTGTATATGTCTCTTTTTGCAAAGATGTTTAACACAAGGAAGAAGTCCTTGAATTCCCATAACGCGTTTTAAATGATGAAGGAGGAAGCAAAGAAAAAGGCTTCAAAATTTTTTTCTGTTCTGGTTTTTACTGGAGGAACAATTTTTGGATGAATTGTAAAACAAAACGATTTTTAGTGATAAGGTGACGGTCAACTTGTTGGTTCTTTATTAACGATAACCTTAATTTACATTTAATTGTGGTTTGTAAATTATAAGAACCACATCACAAATTGTGATTGCTTATTCCATTAAATGTTTCAATTGTTTTTTAATAATTTCCATGGATGGTCTTTCATTCATATCCCAATTCAAACAACTAATAATTAACTTAAAGAATAATTCTACCTTAACATTGTCTTCTTGCTTCCAGTATTTTCTTAAGATATTCATTAAAGCATTATAAAATTCTTCTTCAGTACTGTACATTCTAAATAATTCTAATGTGACTGCAATAGTCCTGTCACAATTAGAAAGTACATCTTTTGGAATATATTTTTCAATATCCAAATAACTAATATCCTTACGATGAGTAACTAAATAATAAAGTGAGCAACCAAAGCTAAATACATCTTGTTTTACATCACTTTCTAATTTACCTTTTAATTCTTTATAACATTCAGGGGCATTAGTATATCCACTTCCTCTTTGTCCTTTCTCGTAAACTCTTCTACTTAAACCATAATCAATTAACTTAACATGATAGAGTTTACTTTCTTCATCAAAAGTAATTAATAAATTTTCAGGTTTAAAATCAGCATGAACAATATTATTTAAATGTAATTCTTCTAATCCATCTGCAATTTGATAACTAATTGATAATAAATCATTAAAAGATATTGGTTCTTCTTTATCTTCTATAAAACTATCTAATGCTTCACCAAATTTAGGAATTACAATATAAGGACAACCTAATAATGAAGAATGTTGAATATCTGCAAATTCTAATAAATAAGGATTTACTTTTCTTTTCTTTCTTTCTTCTTCTTTTATTGCTTCTTCATCAAATTCATCTTTATTAATATTTATTGATACTGGTGATTGTGGAGTTTTAACTTGAACAATATCATGAATGAAATTTGACAATTCAGAATTAATTCCTCTTTTAATAAATTTAATTAAACATTTATCATTTTCTAATTTCTTTTTAATATGTTCATCAATAATCTTACATTCAAATATATCACTTTCTCCACCTCCACCAAATGATTTCTTTAAAATATATTTTTCATCAATTGTCTTTCCAATTAATTCATTTCTCTTTTCTTCCCAATCAGATTCAATCTTCTTTAATATTGTTGGTAATTTCTTAGTTTCTTCTTTTTCTGATTTATTTTCTTCTTCTTCATATGGTGTATTTACAATATGTTGTATATTATATTTATTATAAATTGAATCATCTAATTTTTGTAAAATATCTGATGCACTTGGTCTTTCTTTAACATTATATTTTAAACAATCAACTAAAATATTTAAAAGTGATTCATGTAAATCATTAATCATTTCCTTATCTTGTTGTAAATCATTTGAAAGTGAAAAGAACTTTAAATTTGAATCAATCTGTTTCTTCCATTCATTTCTATCATATAATTGACATAAAATAGATAATTCTCTCTTATTCATTAGGTTAGTTCCAGAGAGTAATTCATATAAAACAACTCCTAATGAAAAGATATCTGTTGTGTAATTGACATCTGAAATTAATGATTCAACTTCAGGTGACATGTAAGGAAATATTCTTTCAATTTTTTCTTCTTTTTGTAATAAAGTTAATTTACAATGAACTTTTAATTGAGTTAATAAACTGTCACTTGTCGATTCTTCATTAAATTTTGTAAAATCAACAATAATTTGTTGAGGTTGTAAATCCCTCATTAAATAATTTTGTGAATGTAAATATTGTAAAGCACTTGTTAATTGATAAAAAATCCTAACAAATAAAATACAATAATTTTTGTGATCATCCTTAATTTCGTTAATATTTTTATAAAATAAAGTAATAAACTCTTTTAACGATAATTTACAATTACCTTTTTTATCTAACATTTCATACCACTCTTTCATACTGTTTAAATTACTTGATTGAACACTTTCCATAGATATCCAAATATTTGGATGTTCTCCAAAAATAGTAGAAAATTCCTTTTTTAAATAGTTTAAAACATTATTGTTATCTTTCTTTGATTTGGTTGATTTTAAATTTTCTAATTGTTGATTAACAATTATTTGGTCTCCAACTACTTTAATTACTTCATAACGATCACGAAATTCTTCTGTTTCATTTCCTTTGTTATCAGATGTTTGTTGTTCTGATTGACTAGAAGATTTTCCTTCTTCCTGTTGTTGGTTTGTCTTTTGATTGTTAATGGGTAAGGTACTCATTTAAATTTTTTAATATTATAATTCTCTTTGTAATATATTTTTGTCTTTATATTAATATAACGTCTTTGCATTCCATTAGTGAATACTTTCTATTTTTATGTCACAAATTTATTATATTATTAGAAGTCCTTTACCTTTATTATCTTTAAACAATTCAAAATGGTTACTTGTTCACATAAATTAAAAGGATATTGAACTGCAGGCAAGCTAGAAATATTTTTTTTATGAAAATAAATTTTTATTTTAGAATAACAGCAAAGTCATTCTTGGTGTGTTTGTACAAAATTTTGATTGAGGGATTAAGCCACTTAAAAGTAAATTAGTTGACTGTTACAAAATTTAATCTTTCTTTTGGTGTGTTCCCAATCCTCTATTGAAAATAATTGAAGGGAAAAGGAATTTTAACATATGTTCTTCTGCGATTAGTGGACCTATTAAACGTGTTGCAGAAGAAACTAATCTGAAGCAATTAGCAAATGAAGTGAAAAGTCCTAGTACTGATTTAGTTTTACGTAAAATATCATAACACCCAACGAATGCTACAGCAAAGAAATGTAAGATTAACATTGTTGGTGATCTTAAAACTCCACCTAATAGAGATACTGGACCTGTTGCACAAATACCTCCCTTCTTGAAATATTCAAAAACTGATTGACGCATTAAGGAGAGACCATCATTCTCTGATAATGTAGTGACTTTAGTTTCTCCTCTCTTGAAATTTTCCCATTGTGCTGCACCAGTAGGTGGGGCAAATATATTATATAATGCATTAGCTAAAATATTAATTGTTGAAGCAGTCTTGGTACGTAAAATATAGAATTGGTCTAGAGCCTTAGATACAGATGTATAATTTCTTAAATCTACGTTTTGTAGTGTATCTGCCAAAATTTTACAATCACTGAAAGTAACTGTCATACCACCACCAGTTAAAGGATGACGACAATTCATTGCATCACCAATTAATACAACACCCTTCTTTGTTAAAGAAGATGATTGTTCACCTGGTAATTCTCTATTTGGTACACATTTAATTCTTCCATTAACTACTTCTTCAGTAAATGCTGAATGTAAATTTTCTGGTAAATGTGGCATTACATATTCTAATAAATATTTAGACATTTCTTCACCTTTGTTTGGTAATTTGTTTCCATCTGGATAATCGATTAAACAACGAACTGAAGTTGTTGAATTTGGATAAGCTAGACATGGTGCTGAAGGTAATAAGAAAACATTTCCGCGTTGTGGGTATGGTAATTTATCTGCACAGTCTTGTAATTCCAAACCAATGAAATGTGAAACTACGAGTGGTTTAGTTGATGCGCTACGTAATTCCTTTGTGAAACTAGAACCTGCTCCATTACATACAATAGTTAAATGTGCAGAAATTGTTTTATCTTCTTTAGTGTTAAGATCTCTATATTTTACCCCCTCTATTAAACCTTTTCTTTCTTCAATTAACTCAGTTACTGAACCTTCTATTAACTTAGCACCATCCTTTTCAGCTGCTCTTCTTAGATTCATTATGAATTTGCCATAGTGGAATGATTTACCCTTTCTTTGTTCCCCAGTTTTCTCATCGGATGGGTATGGTAAGTGTACAACTTCTCCATTATAGAATACTGCATAACCAGTAACATCAGATGCATTCATTCCTTCTAAACATTCTTCTAATCCTAATTCTTTTAGAGATTCAACACCTCCAGGTTGTAATAATTCACCTACAATACGGTCTGGTTCTTTTAAACTTTGTTCTATTATAAGGACCTTTTTATTTTGTTTAGAAAATGCACTTCCCAATGCACATCCAGCAATACCACCACCAATAATGACAATATCGTAATCTTTATTTTCAATAGTTGGTTTTGGAGGGAATGTAAGTAAAGATTTTAACTGTTTTAAAACTAGATACATCATCATTGATAAACCTCCAACACCTAATGATACTGTGGTAGGTGTAATATATTGTTTTGGGACTCCAATATTTTGTAATGTTGGGGATATCTTGGTAACAGATTGTTCCAATGTTGTGTTAACACTTCTTCTGACAATATCAGCAAAGCTTTGTTTTGAACTCATTTCTTTTTCTTTTTTACTTGAAATTTGGTGTTTTTTTCTCCAAATAAAAAGCAAGCAAGCGCCGTCCAAAATTTGCCAAACGTAGATCAATCGCTAAACGAAACCTTTCGCCTGCCGGAATTGTTGGTCTGACTTGAAGGTGCATTCGGATGCTTGAATAGTTGTTAGTTTGTTTCTCAAAACGAAGCCTCGAAAAGATAGGATGTTTTGCAAACTTGCTTGCCATCTTTTCTTTTGACACAAAGCCTTGTGAAATTTAACTGTGAAAAACACAGATTCCATCTGAAACAAGCAAAGGACTTGTTGTAATTTTTCAAAATCATTAATAAGGATTTGAGGTTTGAATCGCTCTGCAATTTTTTGAAATAAAAAAAAATCAAGACAATGAAGAGCTTTATTGTAGCTTTCCTTTTGTTAGCAACAGTATTAGGCTGTTTTGCACAACAAGCAACAGAATTAAAGAACGGTCATTATGAATTAGTTCACTTAGCAGGTAATCAATATCAAAACCTTCAAATTAATTTAAGAAATAATCATAGAGGAGTAATCACTCATGTTGTTCCTTATGGATGCGATTTACCAGTTCAAATTTTCGCTTCTACCCAATCATTCCCTGTTAACTCAAATTATGAATATACTAAAACTGCAAATGTTTCCTCTCCAGCTTTCTTAGATATTCCACAAAAGAACTTAGGTAGCGCAACTACTTTATATTTATCTCTTTTAACTACCGGAAGCTCATTCTGCTCAGTTTATATTGTTACTCATGTTAAACATACTTTAAATTTAATTCGTTTAACTGATTCAGTTCCACAATTTGGAGTTTTCCAACCAAACACTCAAGTAAGTAAAGAAATAATACATCTTTAACCTTAAACTTTTTGATCATTATTTTAGGTTCCAGCTTTATATCATTTCTTAGAATATGATCTTGGAGGTAATGACACTCGTTTAGATAGCTTATTAATTGGTGTTACTAATTTACATATGAGAGCAAGCGGAGATGATTCTGTTTATTCACTTTATGTATCTAATACCAACTCTAGACCAATTGAAGGAAAATCAACATGGCAAGGAATTAATGGAAACTTAGGTGATTCCGGTTTAATCATTGATGCAAAGGACAGTCAATTAAAACAAGGAAACAAATTATGGATCGGTATTGAATTCAAGTCAACATCTCCATTCCAAAAGGGTGATCTCGCACACTACTCTGTAGTTGTTCATCCAAACTTTGGAGCATCAAGATCAAATCTTGACAAACCACTTATTCTTTTAGATAAGGTTCCACAATTCGGTTTAACTCTTTCACATACCTATACTTATTTCACTTTATACGTTGATAAACAAGTTGCTGGATTAGTTCATACTTTATCTGCAAAAACTGAATATGGTGATTTAGTTATGTATGTTTCTTCCAGAACTACTAGACCAGACAGCAATAATTATGATTTCAGAGGCGGTAGAAGTGTGTCATTGAGATATGACCAACCAACCTTTGTTTATGTTGCAGTCCAAGGTTTACCACATGTCAGTGGAGCAGTAGCTTATGAACTAACTTTTGTTCGTAACACCAAATAAATTGTGTTTTATTTTCGACATATCATTGTCATCCAGTTCGCAATTATCAAAATGAACGTTATTCATTCCCCTCCAATAGATGTTTATTCCTCGCTCATTACAAAAGCATCTCGTCCCAAATAAATATCTTGCTTTTCTGTTGAAGTAATTCTCAGCTTTAATTGTACCAGTTCATTACTTTACATCCGTGTGGTTTTTTCAGCTTTCCATCACACGCAGTTGCAATCTCCAATCACAAAAACAATGTCAGAACAAACGCCACAGACAGAAACTGCCAGTTTTTCAACAGTTGAAAGCGTTATTCAAACTTATTACAACTTCAACACCTGTTGGAAACAAAAAGACGGAAGAGAAGAAATCAAAAAGTATTTACAGTCAAGATTTAATGCAGAGTTGCTGTCTTGTCTTGAGAGAGTCGAAGAATGCCTATCTATACCTTGGTTAGACCCAGTAACTCCATCGTTAGATATTTCAGCTAATAATAGTACAAAGCACAATAGTAACAACTCTACTTTATCTCCAACTTCATCTGTAGGTGACATGGATACTATAAGTGATCATTGTGATTTAACCTCTATATCAGAAGATTTATCTAGTTCTTCATTAACTTTATCTAGTACTTCATCTAACTTAACAGATTACATTCAATTTAGTAATAGTGGTACAGTAGGTTTAAACTCATCACTGATTGATTCAACGTTATTGAAAGATATATTTATGAAAAGTATAAATCTTTACAAAGATTTCTTGAGTGAACATAGTCAACAATCTGTTAATATAAATTCCAAATTAAGAAATAGTTTTAAAGAAATGAACTATAAAGTTATTGAGCTTTTAAATAAATTAACGAAAACAAAAGAAATTGTAGAAAAAACCCAATACTTTGAAGTTTGTGATTTAATGTTTACGAATTTTAAACAACTATACACTGAGATAATGTGTCAATTTAAAACTGAAATATTTCCTAATTTTAAAAATACTGAAAACTTTAGAACATTTATTTTAACAAAGGTTATTGATATTTCACAAAGAGGAGAAACAGATATAGAAACGTTTTTAAAAAATAATGAATTACAAGAGTATTGTAAATTATTTAAAAAGAAGAAATTATTAAAGTTGTCGCAGATACAGAATTTTTCAAGTGATGATTATAGAAATCTTGGAATAAAGAAATTGGGTCATATTAAACGTTTAGTTAGAATTGTAAATAGTCACTTTTTACAAAATTAATAACATTAATGTTTGAAAAGAGAGAAAAGTATGTCAAGCGATTTTTGTAATGAAAGTCCTTTTTTCAGTTATTGTAAATAAATGTAAAATAATATTTGCCTTAAATTGTAAACACTTTTATCACTTTTGCTTTAGTTGTTGTTTACCTTCACCAGAATCAACAACAAAATGAACGTCAATTAAAATTTCACAAATTTGAATTCAACAAAAAAAATGAATGTAAAGGCCCTTCTACAAAGAAAACAACAAAAGAAGAGTTCAACAATAACAGTAGACAATGTAGACAGCAATAATGATAGTGATAATAATACATTAGAAGAACAAACACAACCAAAAAAAAGAGTTTTATCTTCCGAATTAACAAGAAAAATATCGCTAAAAAAGAAAAAGATAAATTCCGATAATAACACTTTAACAGATAAACAATCCTTTAAAAAACAATTAAAATTCCCAATTGATCCATTTGCAACAATTTTAACAATAGATGATTCAGCTAAAAATCAATTCGATACTTATACTTTACAATTACCTAATTACTATTTTAAGAAATATAATAATAATATATTTATAGAATATAGAACTAATGATTTAAGTGATAGTAATTATAAAAAAGAATGTATAGCTATTGATTTTAATAAGAAAATGAAAGATATTTGGTTTCATCATTATTTTAGACCTTGGAATAAAGATGAACTTTTAAATTTAATTGAAAATAAAATTAATCAACGAGAAATGAAATTAATTGGAAGTATTACAAAAAAACAAAAAGAAAATATTGCTATTGGTGATGTTATTCAATTCTATAATACTTTAGAAGAATCTGAATTAAATCAAATTTATAAATCATTTACAAAAGAGGAAAATGTTAAAAAATATATAGAACCAAATAATAAAGAAGAATTAACAAATATTAAATTTGATGATTTATTTGAAGTAGATACTATTCAAAAAAAGATTGAATTAAAAGATGAAGATACACCAATGGCTTTAGGTTCAACAAATATTATTGATAAGTTAAATAGAGAAAAAACTTATAATTTAAATGAATTATTAATAGAAGATGATTTAATAAGAATGTGGAGAGATTATATGGATTTAGTTAATAATAATGAAGAAGAAGAAGGAAATGGTTCAAAACAATCTTTACGTTCTAAAATTAAGGTTGGAAGTAATCAGAATGGTGTGAATAATAATTTAAATGATGCATTACAAAATAGTACAACACCAATTACTAATTTTAGAAATGAATTTCAAAGTAGATTATTTACAATATTAAATGATTATAGAGATTTATATTTTCCAAATGCAGGTATTGATAATTATAAATTATGTGTTGAAACATATACATTACATGTTGTCAATCATATTTTAAAGTAAGTTAATTTATATAATAATAATAATATTAAATAATTTAAAGAACAAAGAGATATGAATGGTATAATGATAAGAAAAGATCTTTTTATACAAAACAACAATATTTAGTTAGAGATGATGGATTTAATTGTTGTAAAGCATTAATTATTGTACCTAATCGTTATTCTGCTTTTTTAATAATTGAATTAATGATGGAATTATTTCCAAAATTACTTTCAATAAGAAGAAAAGAAGCATTTGAATTAACATTTGGAGAAGATGAAGATGAAGAGAAAGAAAAGAAATCAAAACCATTTTGGTATCAAGAAATATTTGAAGGAAACACAAATGAAGATTTTAGTTTAGGTTTAGCATTAAAAGAGAATCATGGTCAATTAGAGATTATGGCTCCTATTGATGAAGCTGATATTATTATTGCTACACCATTAGGTGTTATTAAAGATAACCCAAAGAAATAGTAAGTGTTTATTTATTTAATTATTAATTATTTCTTTAAATAGTAAAGGATATTTATCATCAGTTGACATTTGTATTGTTGATCGTTGTGAAATGTTATTAATGCAAAATTGGGAACATTTAATTGATTTAATGAATAAATTAAATGAAGAACAGAAAAATAATTTTACTTTTGATTTAGATTTTGATATTATTAAAGAATATTTAATACATGGATTTGGTAGTTATTTTAGACAAACACTTGTATTTAGTGGATTTATGAATCCAGATATTAATAATTTAGTTACAAATTATTGTAAAAATATGAGAGGTTTAGTAAAAGTAAGAAATTTCTATGAAGGTGTTATTCGTCCAATTACAGGTAAAATTCCACAAATATTTGAAAGAATTAATTGTGAAGATCCAGAAGAAATTGAAGAGAAGAGATTTAATTATTTTGCAAATACAATATTTCCTAGATTTAAAAATAGTGCAGATGGTAGATTTTTAATTATTTGTTCTAATTATGTTGATTTTGTTAGATTAAGAAATTATTTTGATCAATATAATATTCCATTTCAGGGAGTTTCTGAATATTCAACCAATTATGGTAAAATATTAGGTAGATTTAAATCAGATGATACAACTAATTATTTAATTTATACTGAACGTCACTTTTATTATCATTGTCCTAAATTATCACAATTTGATGTAAATCAAATAGTTTTTTATAATTTACCAGAGAATGCTTTTATTTATCAATTATGGGCAGAAAAAGCAATTAAGATTAAAAAAGATTATCCTTCATGTAGAATTTTATCTCTGTTCACTCCATTTGATGCTTTAAAACTTGAAAGAATTGTTGGAAGTAAAAGATGTAGAATTTTACTTTCATCTGATAACGATATTCACTTATTTGATAAATAATTAAATATCAAAAGCATTATGATTTAAAATATAAGGAACTGCTATCATTAAATAAAATCCTCCAATTAATAATTGTGAAAATGAAAATAATGCACATGCCACACTATAAGGAACTGTAGCTCCCTCTAATGTTGCAGCCAACACAATTAATCCAACAAATAAAGGTGCAAAAATAAAAACTGGAATAACACTAAAGGCAAAGAATGCACATTGTCTTTCATCTTTTGTTTTTGCCTTAGATTCTTCAGTTTCTATTGTTTTCTTATCTAAAATTGTATTTGAACTTAATTCCCAAATTACCCATATTGGAGATCCACAAAGAACGAGAACCATTATTAACCAAATAGGTAAGAATACTGCACCCCATGAAGATGATATTATTCCATCCATTTTCATTGGTATTAATAACATTTCAAATCCAATCATTACAGCTGTTATCATTAATGAACAAAATAATGTTATTGTTGAAATATCTGTCAATTGTCTAGTCTTAATTAAATTTACTAATTCTGTTGGAATACTTCTCTTTGTTTGATTATTAATTGTTGTATTATTATTATTAAAATTCTCTCTAGGTGGTGTATTTCTTGATTTTCTTCTATTATAATTACTTGATGTAGTATTATCAAAAGTAGTATCATCAAAACCAGTAGATGATTCATCAGTAGAAGATTCATATTCAATCTCTTCTTCCTCTTCGTCATCATCTTCACTAAAATCAATATATTGTTCATCAAAAGGTTGTATAATATATTTACTTCTAGAATAATATTCAAATCTTTTATAAGCTCTTAATTCTAATAAAAAATCATTTAAATCACCTTCTCCTTGTTGACATTTAGCAAACTTCTTTTTAACTTTATTAAATTCAATTCTACGTTTAATATAGTTATTTAAAATAAAACCAAAAGAAATACCAATAAATAAAATATATAAACAAATACATGGGATTGTAGCTACAGTCCATAAAGTTGTTTTAAAATAAAACCATTTTAAACCATAAACAAATGTACAAAAATAGAAAGTATATTTTCCAATTAAAATAACAAAATAATGGATAAAATGTGACAAATCATAAAATCCCATTTTACAAAAAATAGTTTCTCTCAAACCTAATGAAATACTTCCAATTATAGAAACAATAAAAGAAACTAAAAACGGTAAAAATACAAATAATAAAATATTTGTATCATTCTTTTCAATTATTTCATCTTCTTGTAATCCAAATGCAATTGTTGATATTATAAAACATATTATTGAAACAAATGGATTAATTACAAAGGAATTAAATAATAAATATATTCTTGATTTTTCATATCTATTTTGTAATAATAATCTATTTTTTAATATTTCTTTTTTCCTTTTTAATTTTATTAAATTATATCTATATCTATTTTTAACTAATGAATTAAATTCTCTTATGTGTGTTAAAATAATTGCATTATTCTGTATTGATCTAGAATTAAATAAATTAAAATATCTTTCTTTCCATAATAAATCTTGACATAATATTAAATACCATCTTTTGCAAACTAAATTATATCCATTATCTTCTACATATTGAAATCCAATAAATGAAAAAATATATAAATATAAATCATCTGGAATCCTTAATATTGAACTAGGTTTATCACAAACCTCTAATTTTGTATTTACATTAGATATTATATAATTACTACTTATAATTGGACTTAAATTACTTGAAGTTATCAAATTCGTTGTTGAAGATGATTCTAACACTCCAAAACTAGGTATACTCGGAGAATTAACTGGTGAAGTAGGTGTTTCCTCAACGGTTAACGGTTTTCTAGATAGTTTTCTTTCACTAGGCCCCATTGTAGCATCGTAATCACTAAATCTTACAGGATGATGTCCACGTTCTGATTTAAAACTACTTATTAAATCTTCTTTCTTTAAAGATGTTGTTCTGTGATTAGATGGTATAATATGATCAGATATGGAATTTCTTCTCTTTTTTGTTTTATCTTCAAATGAATGACAAGATTCTGAAGATTCTAAATCAAATGATGTATTTAAATTATTAGAAGATGAATGATGATATATCTTTGGTATTATTGTTGCATTACAATTATTAAATCTATGGTTACTATTATTATTAATACTGGCAACTGGAAAGGATTGATGGTTAATTCTTGAAGAAGGTGATTTATTATCTAATCTTATTGTTTCTCTAATGTCCAGTATACCATTATTAGTTTCAATAGATAAATTATTATTTATTAATGAATTATTTATTATTGGTAAAGGCTTGTTATTATTAGTTTTTAAATTAATAGCGCTATTAATTTCTTGTTGTTCTAAATTTCCGATAATTATTTGGTCTGAATGAAGAGAATTTTCAGAATAATGAGATGTTTCTTCAATGGTAGATAATTGTTCAATATCTTCTGTATCCATTTCTTTCTCTACTATTCCTTCCTCAACAATTACTTGTTCTTTATCATTAGAATTTATATTAATAGAATTTACCTGTTGTTGACAAGGTAAAATTGTACCTTCCGATTGTTGAATATTATTATTTAAGGCTAAATCATTATTCTCTTCATTCCCACTATTTAAGCCGTTTTCTATTGAATTTACCACAATACTATTTTCATTATTCCCTTCATCCAATGTTTGCATTTTTTTAAAAAACTGTTCATCATTATTATTAAAGTATCTCCTGTCCTGTTAGTACCAGCGAAAAAGAGGGTGAGTTGGAAAAATAATGGAAAGCGAATGTGTCACTTATTAGAGAAAATTTGGCAATTATGTTTTGGTTTTCTTCTTTTAATTTTCCTTTCCGTGTTTCAAGTTATTCTTTGGAAAGGAATTGTAGTTGCTGTTTTACTAGCCGTAAAGAAAATAAATAATTTGTAACTTTTGTTAAGAATACTTGAAATAAAGTCTTTACAATTAAAGTCCTTGAATTTAAAAACTAATGTTTAAACTCTACAAGGAACGTTCCCTCTTTGTTTTATTTACAATTCTGTCACTAATCAATTTCAAATATTTTTCTTTTAAAAAAAATGAAAAATTTTTTGATTTTCCTATTACTTGCTTCTTTATTCCTACTTGTTATTTTCTTAAGCAATAATAATAACAACGGCATTAATAAGAGTTTCGTTTACGGTCAAGAAGAAGATCTCTCCGAAGATGAATTTGATGAACAATTAGATGAAGAAATATTTGATGAAGATTTTAATAATGAAGCTGAAGATCTTTTAGGAACTGATGAAGATTTAAACCAATTTGAAGATATGATGGAAGGTGTTACACAATCTGTTACCGCTCAATCTGTTACTAACTCAAATACACTTGTCACACCTGCTACTGTCAACACAAATACCCCAACTACTGCCACTGCCGCAAACAATAATCAACAAGTGACAAATAATGGTGGTACTAAAGATGAAGAGGCTAATCCAGCTTGGTTAATTTAATAACTTGATTTGTAAAATAATAATATTACTAATTCATTAATAAAAGAGAAAATTTTGTAAATTGTTGACTAGTCAACTGGATAGAAATGTATAAAACCTAGAGAACTTCTTTTAGATAAAACAATTTCTATACACAAACAAAAAACAAAGTTGTGGTGACATTACTATTTAATGAGACTGACACCATATTTAACTCGTGATTTTTTCTTTTATTAGAAGTGATTATCTTTCCCAGTTCCTTATGTTTACAAAACTGTTTACCATATTCATTAGAGGACTCCAAATTTAAAAAAATTATTAATTGTAGTGACAACACCGACTAAGGATTAATTGGAGAATGCA
The DNA here is from genome assembly GCA_902984215.1 of Willaertia magna. Classification (NCBI taxonomy): domain Eukaryota; phylum Heterolobosea; class Eutetramitea; order Acrasida; family Naegleriidae; genus Willaertia; species Willaertia magna. The sequence continues at coordinate 19,599 of CADWAF010001622.1, forward strand.
TAGAACACCAAAACTACACAACCATTCGTCCAAAATCTTTCTAGCAAAAGGTAAAAAAACATTATAATAACTAATAGTTGGTTGAGATGAGTTTGATGATGACTGAAAGATATAATAACGTTATCTTTATTACAGAAGACAACTGTAAAGGTCCCTGTGTGAATGGAATCATCACTGAAGCTCTATCTACTTGTACATCTAATATTCCATTAGTTTTGTGGGATTCTAAACACGTTGAAAATTGGATGAAACACCTAAATTCAAACATTAAAATCTTTTCAGAAGTAGTTATTCAAATCTCTAGATTATCTCCATTGTTTTATTTTCATTGTATAACAGGTTTAGATCTTGTGGAGTTGACATGGGAAGATGTTTTTGAAATAATTAATACTGACTTGTCAACAATAGAAGAAGATGAAACCATTTCAAAAGAAGATAAAGAAATAATTGTAGAAACACTTAACTATGTAAATAATTCTGTAAATAATTCAATTGAAAACCTAAAGTTACTAGCCAAAACAATCCACGGATGTATTATAAATATGAAAGAAAATGTGAAATTAGAAAGGGTTTAATTTTTATAATCCTTTGTTCATAATGTAAAATATATAAAACCAATGTATTATATAATGTAATAAATGTAATTGTACTCTGTAAAATTCTCTTGTTGTCTTCTTCTCTAACAACAAAGGGTATAATGATTGAATGCCGATTTTAAAAATTAAATAGAAAAAAAAATGTTACGCAGTATTTGTTCAAAAAAGTTAGCGGCTAGCCTTGCGCAAGATGGTTTAAAGATGAAAGCAAGTTCAAAGAAGAACCCTTTAGTTTCAGTATTTGTTTATGATGGATTATTAAATAATAAAAGACATTTTTCAATTCAACAACAACAATTAAATAATAATACTGAAACAACACAAGAAGAAGAAGAAATGAAACCAATTGTTACACATTCACCAAAGAAAAAGTATATTAATAAAATTTTAAATAAACCATTAGAAAAACCACTTCAATTATGGTTTAATTCAGAGAAATGGACATCAGATGAAAAGAAAAGGGTTGAATATATTGCTAGATTATTACTTAAGTTTCAATATAAAAATTTAAATGAATTTATTGAATTAAATCCAAAACAAAAATCAGCATTAGATTTAGTTGAAGAAGTTGCTGTAAGAGATGATAAATTATTACAAAAACTATTTGAAGAAGAAAGAAAACAAACTCTACAAAAAGCTGAAGAAGAATTGACAACAAAATTAAATTTAACAGAAGAACGTAAAGAACAATTAAAAGAAGTTCTTGAAATAACACCAATCGCAGCTTTAAAGAAAATTAAGAATAGAGGATTATCTTTTAGAACTATTCTTTCATTCCCAAAGAATTTAATTCCAAAAAGTCAAAAAGAAGCTCAATTAGCTCAATTAAAATTAACTGAAATGTTAATTAATGAAAGAGGTTGGAAATTAGTTGGTTGGAAGATTGGAGCAACACAACCTAAAGCACAAAGTAGATTACAAATTGAGGAACCTTTCCTTGGTCCTATTTTTGAACATCAATTATTGAAGAATCCACAAAAGATTAAAGTAGAAGAGATATCTAATTTTGGTCCAATGGCTGAAGTTGAGTTTGCTTTTTATTTTGGAAAAGATTTAGTTGCAAGAAGAGAACCTTATACAAAAGAAGAATTATTAGATGCTTTATCTGGTGTTTCTGGAGCTATTGAAATTATTGGTACAAGAGTTGATAATGTTGAAAATCAAGGAGGTGTTTTAAGTAGAATTGCTGATTTAGGTGGTCATATAAATTTAATTATTCCAGAAAAACCATCTACTTTTGATATTAAAGATTCTGATAAATTAGCTCAAGAGTCTGTAGAGTTATTAATGAGTGATAAAAGTGAAGCAAAAGGAAATGGTAATTATGTTCACAATGGTCAATTTAATCCAGCTGATACTATTGGCCCATTAGATACTTGTTTACAATGTGTAAATATGCTTACATCTGTTTATGGCGTTGATATTAATGCAGGTCAAATTATTTCTTCTGGAACAATGACTGGTAAATCAAGAGAACTTGAGAAAGGGGATGTAATTAAGGCACATTTCAATAATCCAATTTTTGAACCTATTGTATTTAAGTATGACAATTAAAAATATTTACAATTATTTAAATTTTACATTTCTGAATTCGTGTTTGGTTTCTGTTACTAGTGATGTAGGCTCATTACCAAATACAACACTGCTCCCTCTCATGGAATTTGACATTTCATTTCTTCTGTCAACTTCACCTTTTCTATATTGTACAGTTACTGTTTTTGCTATTTCAGTGGAAGATCGTTCAATATTTTCACTGTAATTACTTAAATATTTATATTCATAATCTTCATCTTTATCATAACCTAAAACAACATCACTTTTGGTTCTCATTTCGGAATCTAGAACTGAATTTTCTCTTGCTTTTTCTTTCTTATAATAGTTTCTCTTAAATTCAGTTTCATATCCATCACTGTTGACTACATTTCCAAATGAAAAGTGGGCTGACCTCATATCCTTAACAATTCTGTTTGCTTCTTCTTTATTCTCTTGAACAATAAAATTAGTCACAGAATTTTGTTGTAGAGGATTTCTTAAGGATTCATTTAATGACTCCTGAACATCTTTTTGTAAAGGATTTCTTCTAGGGATAGGATCTTTTCCGAGACTTAAATTATTCTTTGCTTGATCAGATGGCGAATTGTAACTACTTTTAAACGTTGTAGTAATGGTATTTCCCCAATCATAAGACTCTTTACTGGGGTGAAATACTGATGAGTTCCCCATCACTGATTGTCCTTCTCCTTTCTTAATAATATTTAATTTATTATCAATATAATGAATTTTATCTTGTGGAGAGTAAGATTCTTGTTGAATTGTTTTCAAACGATTATTATCTTCACTTCCTAATTCAAAATGTACTCCACTTAAATCATTAGTTAAATATCTACGTTGCTCTAGCTCATACATTTGTTCTAATAATCTACTACTTGAATTCTCCATTAAATTTTCTCCTGTTTTATCTATATGTTCTTTTTTAACTGTTAAATAAAGTTCATGATTAGGCGTTCTCTCTACTGCTCCTAAGCTAACAGAACTTTTAAAATTCTCTACTGGTACATTAATTGTAGGGAACTCTGCAATCTTATCTTCACTCTTTAAATTCCTTATAAGATCAGGTCTTTTATCAAAAGGAAGATACTTTGTACTAACTGTAGACATTTTTTAGCGGTAATTTTTTTTTACAAATAAAGAAAGGGACAATTGAGCTTTATAAAAAGTAATGTACATACAAAAGTTATTGGAATTCATAATGTGGTAAATTTTCGTCAAATGTACCATCTAACATTAATGACATTAAGTTACTTGTATTTGTTATACCGTGTTGTTGTTGATGTTGGGAATTATTGTTATTATTCATTAGTAATCCATTAAGAATATTTGAATGGGTTGAGTTGCCAATCATTGTTGATGGTATATTAATAGAATTTGGAAGTGAATGTTGTTGTATTGATGGTAAATGATGAGGTAAACCAGTCAAATTATTATTGTTGGCATTATTATTAGGTAACGAATTATTATTAGTATTGGTCATAAAATTATCGTTAATTGGAGGTAAAGATAAGTGATAATCTTCAATCACTGTTGTTGGATTATTTTGCATATCATGTGTAAAATTGTTGTTATCCATTCCTCTAAATAAATTTATATGTCCCAATATATCATCATGTGTTTCTTGTTTTACGACTATTCCATTATTTAAAGTATTCATTATATTACTATTAATTGAATTATTATTAGCACTACTATTTATTTCTGAATGTGTGCTCTGTTGAGAAGTTTGTGGTTGTAATACATTCATAAATGATGAAGTATTAGATGGGAACTTTGGAACGATCATATTATTTATTATTGGCATTCCATTATTGTTATTTGTAAAATTATTAATATTTTGTGAACTGTTGCTATTCAAATTAGAATTGCTATTCTCAATTTTTATTTGTTTTGCTTTTCTTTGTAATAAATAATTTTTAATTTTACTTTTGGTTATTTTTCCATTAACATTTCTATTTGGTTGTAACATACTATTTAAACGATATTCTCTAACATAAAATTTTTTATCTTTTGTTAAATCTTGAATTAATTGTGACACTAATTCCTCATTATTTTCACATAGATTACTAAGAATTGGAAAAACTTTACGTTTTAAAAACAATTGTCTATCATTAATTGATTTATCATAATAATCTACATATGATTCATTATCAGTAAAATTATTAACCACAATAGACGGTGTTGATGGAGATGGTATTATTCCTTTTTGTTCTTGTTTAATATTATTTATAGGTTTATTCATATTATTATTGTTATTTGGTATTGTTGTTGGATAATTATGAAAAACTAAATTATTATTTTGATTATTATTATTGATAAAATTATTATTATTATTGAATAACATTTGATTATTTAATTTTATTGTTTGGTTTGGTGTTAAAATTTGATGTGTTGTTGTTGGTGTTATTGGTTGTAAAGAGGAACTCGCATTTTGTTGTTGTTGTATAAAATTATTTTGTAAAGGTGATGGAGTGAATTGTAAAGTACTAAAACATGAATTATTTAACATCATATTATTACCACTTCCTTTACTATTATTCCCTTTCTTCCCCTTTTTTGAAGAAGAAGGAGTAGATGATTTCTTCTTTTTACTTTCTTCTTTGACAGTTTCTTGTTGTGCAATTTCAATTCCACCATTTTGTAATAAAGGTTCAATTTTACTTTCCCAACAATTATTACAACTAATATTCTTAGCTTGTCTTTGTTTCCGTAGAAATTCTAAATTAGTTTCTGGAATAATATATTCTAAATGTTTAGGTACTCTTTTTATAGAATCCATTTGAACTAAAAAACCATTTGGTCTGCCCTTTTCATTTTCACATAAACAACAATATTTTCTAACCATTTGATTAGAATTGTTATTATTATTCTTTTTACCACTATTACTGGTCTTTTTCTTTCCTCTTTTAGATGGTGTTGCTGGTTGAGTTAGTTCTTCCGTTTCTTCATCTTCTCCTTCTCCAGGTGAATGGCTAGAACTCATTTTTTCTTTTTAATTTGTTTTTTTTTTAAACTGCCAATTTTCTTTGTTTTATTTTTGACTTACTGTTTTGCAGTGTGACAGGGAATGTGAAAATGTTTGTATTTCGGGATGTTAGATAGTGCTGGTGGTTTTTAGTAAAAAGTCAATTATTTCTATAATTCCATCTCCTTTAAAAGCACTTGATTCCATTATTTCAAGTGAAGGAACAGTTTCTTTTAATTCTTTCCATCTTATTAGATGTTTAAAAATCTCTGTACTAAACGTCTTGGGTGAATCTCTTTTGAAAATGATTAAAATTATTAAACTGTGTTTACTTACTTTTTGTTTAAAATTATTAAAAACTGCTTTGAATCTTTTAATTTTGACAATAAATTTAGTAATTCTATACATGACGCTGACATTTGAAGACTATTAGAACTATCAATTACATACTTTTTAAATTATTTAAGAAGAATATTTCAATTATATGCTTACAATTAATATTTTACAATCCTCATAGTATCTATGCCAACTTAATAACAAACTTCCTCCAATTTCCCTAATTTTAATTTTTCTTACTTTTTTCTTATTTATCTGTATTGATAACTCCTCTAAATTTACTCCATTCGTAGGAAGTCCACTGTATGAGCTTAAAAAAGTTTTATTTTGAATATAGCCTTAAAAACATTAACTTTATAGAATTTTTAATGTACCTACTTTTTATTTGTTTTATTAAATAAGATTTTCCTGTATTGGTTAAGCCTAATACTAAAACATCTCCAGAACCATCCGACATTGAGGATTGAGAAGATGTTAAGGAAGTAGTAGCTCCGTTATTAACATTCGGAATTGATTTGGACATTTCTTTACAAAAAAAAATGGCGGTAAAGTTTGAAGTATTTGTTGTAGTTGTATTATTTGCTTATTTATCTTTAGCCTTAGTTTTTATCTTTAAATTAAATAAGGATGATAAAATACAAGATAATATAGAAGGTTTAGATGTAATAGAAAAAAGAATATCGGAGCAAGATCCATATAATGTAATAAGATATGGCTCTGATACTATAATGAGGAATGAATTGAAGGGATTAAATAAATTTTCTATAGTTTTAATAAATACAATGGAAAATCATGTAAATAATAGAAATCTTATTGGAAGTATACATAAATATCATAAAACTGATATAACTATTTATATTTATGGATATAATTTAAATCAAATTACAAGAAATGAAATTAATTTATGGAAGAACGTAATTTATTTTGATATTAATGAACTATTTATATTTACTAATAATATTGAAAGAACTTTTTTTGAAAGTGTGAATTTATTCAAACCTTATATTTTCACACACGCCGTTAGAATAGCTGGAAAGATTGTTTATATTAAAGATGGATATTTACTTAAAGAAAAACTTAATACAGATATGTTGGATAAATACTTGGAGCAAAATGGAAGTTTTTATGTCACAAATAAATGCAATACTGATAATCATTTTTCTATTGTTAAAGATATTGATGTAGTTATGTTTGGAATGAAGTTTAATTCATTAGTTTATAATGATATTTATTTACCTTTAATGGAATGTTCAAAGTATCCTTGTTCAACTGCTAATTGGAAAGCTGCAAATGCAGATCAATTCGAAAAAGTAAAGAAAGAAGCACCCTTTAGTTGCAATTTATTAGAAAACTTTGTGTCATCTATTGTAAAAGAAAGTGACTTGAATGTAGATAATTATTGTGAAATAGTTTCAAGGGAAGATTTTATTATAAGCCCTTTTCAACTTTCTGGTAAATACAACAATCTCGATAATATCATTGAGGGTAATTCAGAAGTATTATCTCTGAGTAAGACAAAACTAAATGATATTATTAAACAAAAAGAAGATAAAAGGATTCATATAGCATTGGGGGTACCAACTATATCTAAGGGTGTAACGAATATTGAACAAAGCCCTTTGGTTTCAGTATTTATAAAATCACTAAGAAATTCAATACCAAAAAAGAATGAAAAGGATGGAGATAAATATTTATTTAAATTGTACTTAATAATAGATAGAGGGGATGAACTTTATGAAAAATATGATAATTTAAATGAATTAGTTGATGCCCTAAATTATTATATGAAAGAACATAATTTTGTAGTTCAAGTAATCAGAGTAATTAATTCTCATGGTTGGGCACCATTGTTATGGAATTCTGCTTTTCAACATGCTATGGATGACGGTTCTGACTACTTTTACCAATTAAATGACGATGTTTCGTTTAAAACTGAGGGATGGGCAACAAAATTTACAGAAATACTCAAAAATAATCCAGTTAAAAGTAACTTTGGTGTAACAGGTCCAGTTGACAAGAACATTAAAAGAAAAATACTAACCCAAGCGTTTGTCCATAAAACTCATTACAAAATTTTTGGTTATTTATTTCCATTCGTTTTTAAAAATTGGCATGTTGATGACTGGCTTTCCAATGTTTACACAGAATCCAAATCAAAATTGTTAGATGAGTCATCTGTAATTACTAACTCTAATGTGCTTGGTACCAGGTACAAAGTTTGCGAGGGAGATAACGCCTTAAATTCAGCTTTAGAGGATGGAAAGAAAAGAATTAAGGATTTTCTACAAGTTAATTAAACAATTTAGTTAAAGGAACATGTTGTAATATGTAAGTAAAGCTTTCGTACAAATGATTCTTTCATTTGTAAGATATATTCTTTTCTATGTTCTGTCCTATTATTTGAATTAATTTCACTTCTTTGTATGTGTTGCAGTATGAGTTCTTCTTTCATATATTCTCTTTTTTTATGAGCAATGTGAACTAATAATTCCAAATAAGATAAATCATAAAAGAATAACAACCACCTTTCAGAAAGACCATTAGTCTCATATAAATTATCTATAACCTCTTTAGTATACCCTACCTTGTTACTGGAACCATAAGACATTCCATCCTGTAATAAAGATCCCATCTTTGATTGATTTTCCAAATCGTGGTCATAAGCACTATGAACAAATTGATGTAAAACAGTAGCTGCCGTAAATTCTCCTAGTTCAGTTAAACAACGTATCATTCTTTCTACAACTTCATCGTTTGATGGTTTATAAAATAGAGGAAAGTTTGTCTCACCACATTCTAAATACAATTGTAATGCTTTCTTATATTTTCCCTTTTCATAAAATATATCAGCTAAACAACATTTAAAAAGATAAAAAGATGAAATTGGTTTTTGTTGTGATTCTTCTTGTAATGAAATAACTCTTTCCAATAAATGTTGTAACATTACAATAATTGTATCCTCTATATATTTCTCATTACCATTTATCCAACTATAATTATAAATATCGAAAGTATAATTATATTACTTACTGTTTTTTACTTGTTGCAAAAAAGTATTCAGGAACTATTAATTTAGCTAAATTTTTATAATGACCTAAAAATCCAGATAATTGTTGCTGTCTTGGTGGAGAAATACTTGAAGATAAAATTGGTGATTGTGATCTATTATTTCCAACAGTCATTCTCATTGAAACTAAAACAAATGAAAGTATCACAGCCAAATCCATTAAAAACTTTAAATTTGATGTTGAGATTAATAAATGAAAATCATCCCATCTTAAACGATTTTCATCTTCATAAGTATCTCTGTGATCATAATCACTTGGTAAATAAATTAAATTATGAACAAATCTTAAAGCATCATCCTTTAAATCTTTAAACACTTTCTTTGGTGCACCATTTCTTGGCATTCTTAAATGATAAGCTAAAGACTCTACAAGCAATGCAAATCTACAAAATATTGTATGAATACTTTCACTATTTTGTTGTTCATAAATAGCTAATAATTGTTTATAAAAATCTCTTGCAAATGCCCAATCTTGTAAATTAACAAGTTGTTTAAATAATTCTCCTAAAAATACTAAATTTAATTCAGGTAAATCTTTAATTGAAGGTAAAGGCTGATTACTACTACTGACAGAAGTATTAGAGGTGACATTTGAAAGAGGAGATGAAGCACCAGATTGATTTCCAGATAAATTATCGTCATTAACTGCCATTGCAGATATACTTATAGTAGTTGGTGGTATCTTACATAGTTCACATAACTTATTAAATTCATCTTGATAAATAATTGTAGGGGAAGGTCTTTCCACAGCCTTACTTTCCACTCTTGGTACTACATACTCTTCAATAGAATAAATATTATTATCTTTTTGTGATAATTCATGTAAAATTAATTCAAAAGTAATTTTCTTTTCTTCTTTTAAATCTAATTTTTTCTTTTCTTCATTTAAAGTAGATATTGCTTTATCTAATATTAGTGGATTACCATAATTAGATCTATATAATACATGTCTAGATTTTAATAATAAATAATTATCAGCATTTACTTTTAATTTCTTTAAATCTTCTTTTTGATATGAAAATGTATCAGATAATAATTTATGATTTAATTCAACAATATTTTCATACCTTCTCTTTAATTTATTTTCATTATTGCTTTCCAATAATAATTTTTGATTAAATTGTTCAAATAGTTCAATTCTCTTTTCAAATGCCTGTAATAATGTATTTTGTACAGTTAATGGTACTTTCTTAAAAATAGGTTCTTGGTCTTCTAATGATTGCTCTTTTGATGTCATTATATTTGGAATAGAGTAAGATTTTTCTATTGAATTTAATAATAAAGAAGTATATTCATCAATTAAATTATTCTTTACTTTCTTTTTATATTCATTAATAAAATCAATACCTTCAGATAATAAAGTAGAATAAACAACTGGATGATTAAGATATTTAGCTAATCTACAAACAAATTCTGAAATGATTGGTTTATATTTTGTATCATATTGATAAAATAAATCTTCTTCTTCATCCATTTCTTCATCTTCTTCATTTTCGCTATCATCATCTCCCATAATATTTAATTTCTTTTCTTTATTTTCTTCTTCATTTTCCTTTTCTTTAACTTGAATTTGTTGTTTTTTTAAAAATAATATTATATATACAGAAACTAAAGGTTGACTGCTAACAAATTTGTTTTTTAATATAAATCTATCTAAATGTGTTTGAATAGAATTATCTTCTGTGTTATTTGTACTTTCTAAATTTAATAAAGAAATATCTGTTAAAGTGGAACTACTAGCAACACCTGTGGTTGAGCTTTGATTAGATACCATTGAATCTCTACGTAAACTATTATTATCATCATTATCTTCTTTAAATAATAATTGAGATAAATTATTTTGCTGTTTTAAATAATGACTATTAATTATATTTAACATATCTTGAATAATATTACAAGCTAAAACTTTTTTAAAAACCATAATATCTTTAGACATAAATTTATGACATAAATTAGATCTATATTCTCTACTTAAATTATTTTTAATATTATCTAAAATAAATAATTTAACTAATTTATCACTTAAATCATTATCATTTACATTTTCATTAGATAATTGTTTAACAACTTCATCTACTTGTCTAAAAAAATAAGTTTTTGGATGTTCCTTAAATAATTTACATTCTTTAAAAACAGATTGGCATGCAATAATTAATGTTTTACAGCTTCTTAAAATTGGTAATTCAAATTCTTCTTTTTGACATTTTTCGTATAAAATTTTTAAATAATGGAAAGATTTTTCAAAATCTTCTTTAAAGAAGTAATAATTGGCGATATCAAATAAGATTGAGTTTGACAATTGACTTTTTGTAATTTGGTTTGGTAAATCAGATACATGTTCTAAACTATCTAAAATATCATTTAATTTAATTAAATTATTTAATGATTCTTCTCCTAATTGTTTTATATCAAATGTCTCTGTACCTTCTAATGATGGATTTTTAATAAACCATACTTCTATTCTTTTAGATATTGCTCTTAATATCCATTGATTATAAATTATCTCAAAATACGATACTGATACTATTTTACCTTCTTCTTCTTTAAATAAACCTACAACTCCACTTGTTTTTCTTTTTCTTAATAACATTCCAATGAAAATATGTTTTTGAAAGGGTATTGGAAATATTGTTTCAATTGTTTCTAATGTAAATTTTGATTTATAAGCGATTTTAGATACTATTGAAAGATATCTTTTTGTTCTATCATCTATTTGTTGATTTTTATTATTGGTTGGAAGACTAGTACATTGTTCAATAAAAATTCTAGCTAAATCTATTGAAGATGGCATAAGATCTGAATTATTTTGTAATTCTTCTAACTATTTTATTGTTACATTAATAAATAAATATTTAACACTTACATGTTGATCTAATCGTTTAGGTTGTACAGCAAACTCAAACCAATCGATACTAACATTTGCTGCATTAGAAGATCTAGAAGAAAATATTGGAAAATCAGATTCGGAAAGTGTTAATGTCAAAGCACTGTTCGAACTTAGGTTATCCTCTTCTGATGTTGAAGGAGATGATAAAGAATTATTGTCTTGCATTTTTTTTTAATTTTACAATTTGATTTAATTACAAATAAATTTTAAACTCATCTTATTCACCACAGATGTTGTACACTTTTTGTTACAAGCAAATGGAGGGTTGGAAACGTACTTTGTTTCATCTGCTCCAACCTTACAAAAATCAGTTGTGTTACAAAAAGTATTACTGGTTGTTAAGTCTTTGGTAGGCTTACTAGGAAGAGGGAGTGACGGACTTGGTGTGGAATGGTTGGGCGAAAGGATAACATTACTATTATTATCATTATTGGGTATTGCTTGTACATGCACATATTCTTTAGAAATAGTTTTAGTTTTTGTTGTTTTCATTTGCTTCTTTATCTTTTCATATCTAATATTGTTATTGTTGTAATCGTGAAAGGAAAAAGACATGTTCTTTGTTAGGGGTTGTTGTTCATTAGTTTTAGGAGAGCAATTATTAGTGGATGATAATGATATTAAAGTCTCAGCTGTATCCTCTGAGGTTTCATTGTTAACTTCTCCTTTCATCTCTGCAATCCTTCTTTTAAGTGTGGAGATGGAAATCCCTAGTTTTTTACATATTTCCATTCTGTTTACTCCTTGCGACAGTAAAGTTTGTAATTCTAGTTGGTCCACTACTTTAAAGGTTGGTCTTCTCTACAGTTTTATAAGCTCCATTTAAAAAGAAGATGGTTTAGTTTACTTACGTTAGTAGATTTTTGTCCTGTTTTAACGTCCGTTGGTGTTGAAACAACAAAGACTAGGTTCTTCATCTTTTCAATTTGTTTGTTTAATATCAATAGCTTCACCGTTTTTCTATTTTTTTGAATAGGGTCGCTAACTTCAATATTTGGGTTCATTACTTGGAATGTGGCTGACTTCAATTTTGTACATGGTTCTCATTTTGGTAATACCTACACTTTTGTATGATGATTTAGCGTTTATTAATAAACATTGTACTGGCCCAAATATAACGTTTAACAATGTTTTACAAGTGTCAGAACATGTCTTCACTATTACACAAAGACTGCGTGCATACACTTTGAAATACGAATTCTGGCAATTTAAAACAAAATTTTGGAATATTCAATTCATCAATTAGTTGTTGGCATAAGTCTTTTTCCTTTTCAGTGCTGACGATTACAAGATCTTCATTAATCTCAACCTCACCATCCTCAATACTTCTTTTAAATTGATAAACGTCATCAGTTAAAACTGTACCTCCATTACATTCTATAATTCTTTCGAGTTCTACAGGTTTTGGAAGTGTTTTTGAAGTAATAAAGAAATTCAGACCCTTAAAAACAGGTGTCGTTTTTGCCTTAAGCATCACTTCCTTCAAGTCAATTTGGTCTGAAGTCACAATAAAAGTTTCTTCATCAACAAATCTGTTGGATAATTGGCAAGCTTTTACCCAATCCATTGTTAATATATGGTTACAAGCAGCAATTCCACACATCATTTTAAGGGTTCGTTTAAATTGATTAGTGATAAGGTGTGTCACTCGTTGAATAGCCGTTTCGTTTTCCTCAATTTCCCCTCCAAGTTCCTCTATTATGTGAAAATATTGTTGTGGTTTAGTTATTCCAGTAAACATTACAACAGGGTTTGACTTTATTTTTTTCTTTTTAGGTGAATCTTCATAGTCTGACAGAATTTCAGAAATTTCTTCCACTCCAGTATTTTCATTATCTTCTTCTTGTATTTCTTCTTCTTCTTTATATTCCTCTTCATCTTCACCATTTTCTAAAAATTTAGTATAACTTACAGGTTTCTTTTTCTTCAATCTAGAACTTCTCCTACTACCGGCACTTTCTTCGTCATCAGTACTGTCATCGTTTTGTTGTTTTGATTTTCTTCTTCCTTTTAATCCATAAACCTCAGTTTTCTTTTCTTTTTTCTTTTTTGGTTTCGCTTTTGGTTTTGGAGGAGATGTTCTATAATTATTTAAAGCATCACTATAATTTGGTTTTGGTTTTTGTGATAATCTTTTAGATCTTCTTGTTTTTGTTGCGGTGGAAGTTGAAGTAGAAGATTTTCTTTGTTTTTTAGTTTTTTCATTAGGTTTTGTTTGATTTAAAATTGATTTATCTAAACCGAGACTTGAAAGTAATTCTTTATTTCTTTCAATTCTCTTCTTTCGTTCTTCTTCGTAGGCATGGTCACTCTCGGAACCACTTCCTGAAATCGAGTCATCTTCGCTGTCAACACCATTTGTTCTAGTTTTTGGTGGCATTTTTTGGCGCCTGAATTTAAGCTTTCAATTAAATTTCAATTTATTTCAATTAAAAAATGAGTCATTTAAAATTTTCCTTATTATTGAAGAAAAAGCAAATTGGCTTTATCCGATTGCCTGTTGTTCTTTGAAGGTTTTGGTTTCGTCTATTCGATACAAAGACTTTTATTGAAATTCAGCAAATATTTCTATATTTACTTCACCTGAGTTCCGATACTTAGTTTAATTCCAAAACTAGGTTATGACTATTTGAAAATAATTAAAATATAATTGATGAATTATAAATAGTCTATCAAACATTAATAACACAAAACAATAAATTAAAAATATGTCCGGTACTGTTACCAATGGTACTCCTGTAACATTTAATGGTAACATTCACAAAGATTTAATATTTGAAGAAGTACAACCAACAAAGTTTTTCCCAACAAATATTAACAACCTATCACAACCATTTAATAAGATTAGTACCCCTTCCCCAACCTTAAGTCAACCAAGGGAGTTATTTAAAAAAACAAAACATGCATGCAACCTACCTTTGTTCACATTATCTGAAGTAGATATTAATGGACATTTTGGATGTTTTAGATTTCCAGTATCTATTGCTTTATGTTCTGCAAGAGAAAGAGATTTCTTTCAAATGAAAAAGTATATGAACAGAATGTTCTTTCCTTCAAAGTATTATTTTAGAGAAGAAGAGAAATTAATTGAAGATAGTTTTATTAGAAAGAAACAAAAGTCGATTAACAATGAAATTACCAATGAAGAACAAGAAATAATAAATGAGGACAGACTAAATGAAATACTTAAATCTCAAATGGATCCTAAGTTATTTAAAGAAGGATTAAAAACAAATATTTTCTATTCTTCTTTCCCTCAAACGGATATGAGTGTTGAAAAGTTAACAAAAGAAATTAAAGAAGAAGAAAAAGAAGAAGAAGAGGAAAAAGAGAAAGGTTCATCTTTTCAATTAAAATTAACAAAAGATGATGAAGAACGTAGAAAATCATTTAAACCAGTTGACTATGTTACTTTTAAACCAAATTATCATTTACTTTTCTCTCATACAACTTTTCAACCATCTCATTCATCTAGTTTACTAAATGAATTATATTCTAATGTTATTATGAAGAAAAGAAGAGAAGAAGAAAAGAAAAGATTTTTCTCTAATTTAATAAATAAAAAAGGAAAAAGTCAAAAACCAAAAACATCGGTCAGTCGTCATCCTTTACAACAAAGAAATTTACAATGGGAATCATTTTCTGGAAGAGCTGTTCATACAATTTGGTATTTTATAGATATGGAAACAGAGGAATTTGATGTAGAAAGGGATGGTGCGTATTTAAGACAATTAGATCAATTATATCAAAATATAATTATAGTTTACACAAGAAATTTTAAACCAAATATAGATAAAATTCATCCAAATTATTACCCTTATACTTTTTCTGATACAAAAGAATTACAAAAGATATTTGATTTAAATTTTAAAAATGTTTGTGCTGTATATAACCTTCATGAAAAGGATGAATATTGTTTTGAAAGACTTTTAAGTATTACAAGAGAAAATGTAAATTCAGCCCACGGTGATAAATGGTTCACAATCTTTAATGAATACAGTCCTATTGGTTTTTGTGATATTAAATTATACCAAGATTCACATGGTTCGTTAGATGGAAATGATGGATTTAATGATGTTTATGATGCTATTAATAATGCCAAAGAATTTATTTATATAGCTGGTTGGTCATTATGGCATAAACTTAAATTACGATATGATAAGGAAATTATTGGAGAGTTATTAAAAAGAAAGGCAGAAGAAGGTGTTCATGTTTGTCTTTATATTTGGTATGACTTTAAAGATTTTATGGAAACAAGAAATATTCAAACGAAAAAGTATTTTGAGGGAAGCAAAGTTAATGTTGATTTATCTTCAAGAAGTAGTCAATTCTTTCATTCATTTATTTATACTCATCATCAAAAGATTGTTGTATGTGATTCTGATGGTGAGTTATTAGCTTTCATTGGAGGTTTAGATTTAACTGCAGCTAGAAGTGATTTTCCTTGTCATCCATTGTTTTACGAAAATTCAACATTAGATATTGACATTGCAGATTATGCCCCAAAAGATCCAGAAACAATGAAAGAAGCTTTCTTTAATCCATCTTATAACAATGAAAGGTATGATAAGAAGAGTGGCCATGAGCATCCAAGACTTCCTTGGCATGATGTAATGGTAAGTTCTAATAATTAAAAACTTTAAAATAACATTTGAAATTTTGAATTAGGCGCAAATTAGAGTAAGTAATACCATTGTAAAATTTTGTTTTATTTAAATAATTAATAGGGCGATATTGTATTAGATGTTTTGGATCATTTTGAAGCAATGTGGAGAAAAGCTAATCCAAATGTTGGTCACATGAAACATGAGAGATTAACTAGAAATATTGAAAAGGGAGAATTAAGTCTCGTTGGAAATTGGAAATGTCAACTATTTCGTAGTGTTTCAAAAAGACAATTATTTAAAACTAAACTTCATAAAACAGTAGAAACATCTGCTGGAATTCAAACAGCATATTTAAGCGCAATTCAAAAAGCTGATTGTTTTATTTATATTGAAAATCAATATTTTGTTGGTGGTTCAAAATTATGGGGAAATAGAGCTGTAAGTAAAATTGTTTTCTATTTTTTAACACAAATAAGATGAGACATACAGCACCAAATGAAATTCCAATTGCCTTAGTTGACAAAATTAAAGAGAAAATCAAATTAAATCAACCATTTAAAGTATATATTATTATTCCATATCATCCTTATGGTAAATTATCTGCTGTAGATGTTTTAGGTGTTTTATATTTTGAGTATACAACGATTCAAATGATGTATAGAGAGATTGCTAGATATTTAAGAAATAGAAATATTACAAATCGTCACCCTGAAGATTATCTTGTTTTTTGTTGTTTAGGTAATGTTGAATGGACTCCATCAGGTTATAAAAAGGAAATGATTTATGTTCATTCAAAATTAATGATAATTGATGATGAATATTTAATTGTAGGTTCTGCAAATTTAAATGAAAGATCAATGAATGGAAATAGAGATACTGAAATAGCAATTGGTTGTGTTGAAAGTGTATTAAGCACATCACAAGTACAGAAATTTAGACAAAATCTTTGGAAAGAACATTTTGGACTATTTGAACAAAGAAATATGGCTATGGTTGAGTCTGCCAGTAACAAATATTTATTTCATTCAGTTTTGTCAGAAATTGTAAATATGGATCCAAAGGAAGATATTGTGTTTGATTGTTTTAGAGATTTGGCAATAAGAAATGAAGAAAATTTTCATGCAACAAGATTATTACAAGGTCACTTAATGAAATGTCCTTTCTATGTTTATCAAGATGGAACTTTAAAACCAAAATTATATCCCTCAGAGGATACAGTTAGATTTTCTGGTAAAAGGGCAAGATTTTTGCCAAAACGTGTTTTTGTTTAATTTAACATACTGTACTTGTAATGGAGTATTGTAAATAAATTATTATTCATCTGTGGAACAGAAGCTGGAGCTGTAAATAGTTACAAAGTCAATACTTATGTCCCAAAGAAGAAAGTTCATAAGAAAAAGCGTGTAAAATTTACAAACCAAAACAATACAGAAAGAAAGGTTGTAATGGAAAGAAAAGAAATCACAAGAAGACAAAACAATATAAGGTAAAATCCTATAAGAAGAAGCCAAAACAATATAAAGTTAAAACTTACAGAGTTAAATCATACAAGAAAGCCCCAAAGAAAGTAAGAAGTTATAAAGTCCAAACTTATAATGTTAAATCCTATAAACCAAAAAAGAACGTTAAACAATACAAACATTAAATAACTATTAGTTGCATTTATAATAAATTTTGTGTGTAAAAATAAATAAATTTCCAAAAATGTTTGCCTCTATAATGTCCTTATTAATTAAACGTAAATAAACTTATTTCTCTAACATTACTTAATCCATCAATTATCTCTTTCACTCTCTTAATACATACATTACTTCCTTCTTGTTGTTTAATATATTCCTCAAATTGTTTAGTACTTCCTCCACATCCAAAATAGTAAGATTTTGCACCCATTAAACTTATAAATAGATTGTTTAAATAGATTGTAGTCATACATTAATTTACTTACACACTTCCTCCTTTTTTTAATGTTTTCTTAATTACATTATATATTTTAGGATATGATTCAATAGAATAAATTGTATCACTCATCAAAATTAAATCAAATCCTTCATCATTATAATCATTTGACATATTACCCCAATCACCAACATAAAATTTACTTTTACTCAACAATCCTTCATTATTTATAATAACATTAGGTATTGTCAACCCTTCAATTACTTCTTCATTCTTATTTAATCAATTTAATTGTCACTGTTAAATATTAAAACTTACATAATCTTGAAAAGCACACATAGAGGCCTTTCCATAGAGTAAACAAAATATTCCAGGAAGACCATGTCCACAACCTAATTCTAAAATTCTTTTATTTTCAATATAATTTATAATAAAATTATTATTATCTATAAAATAGTGTAATAAATCTTCAGCACATTCCCATAATTTAAATCCACCTTCATATTCATTTCTAACAATATCTGTATTTAATGTTTGTGAAACATGTTTAATTACTTGAAGGGTATTTGTTGCATTTAAATAGTAAATAATATATTGATTAAAATCTTTATATTGCCATAATTTAGAATTGTTTTTCATTTCCGATATTTTATTAATAGATGGTGATTGTGGAATTTTTAGTGAAAAGGGTTTTGATAAATTAGTTTCATTAGACAAATTAATTTCATTATTATTTCTTTCTATTGTAGGATTACATGTAATGGATCTTTCTTGCATTGTTTCATCATCTTCCACATTAAAGTTGAATTTAAATACTGCTGAGTCCATTTTTTTGCTGTCAAACTTTTATGCTTCTTTCTTTGCAGCAACGATTGCTTGGTTTCTAATGTTGAAACTCCAAGACCAGAATCGTGTGAGCTATTAGTAAATAGTCGCCATTCGAGTATAAAATACTTAAGAATTAGGGAGACTCTGTTTACAGCCATGATGCCCATTGATTTAGTTAATGAGAAATTAAAGAATAAAAAGTGAGATGATTTAAGATGGATTGTATGGTGTAATTGATATTCTTATAGTTCACTTTTATATGATTTTCCAAACATAGTTACTGGAATGTATAAATATAGTTAAGTGGCTTCTAAAGAGTCAAAACAGCATCCAAATTCTTCAAAAAACCAGCCTATTTAAGTTGGAGGATTTACCAAAAAAAACGAATAAACTAGAACAAAAAGAAAAAAGACTAAAGTGACCAGACAAGAAGGAATAATTATTTTATTGAAAAACTGGCCTATCAAAAGACAATCTGTTTCACTATGAATACCGAGCAGCAGCAAAACAACGCAGAGTCGCAAAACAATACAATGTTATCCACTCAGGAAGGCCTGAATATAACATTTACTAATGAAAACCCAATGCAAGAGGAGCAAATACAAGAAGAAACTGATGCAATGGAGGAAGTACAACCAGTGAAAGGCAAGTCCAAAAGAAAAGAAAAGAAAAGTAAACCATACAACCCTTCCTCAGCAACAAATGTTAGGAAACATAGAAAGAATATAACGTTTCACGATATTGCCGCATGTTTTGATATGCCTATACGAGATGCAAGCCAACTACTAGGAATTAGTTTAACACAACTAAAAAGGCTTTGTAGAGAATTCCAAATACCAAGGTTAGTACTTCCATTCTTTTGAAAAGTTTCTTTATTGGTAAAATTTATTTTTTTAACTGTTCAACTATAATGCTGTATATTATACAATTTATAGATGGCCGTACAGAAGATTGAATTCAATACAGAGAAGGATAGAGGTATTACAAATAATGCAACAAAGATGTGAATCGAAGAGTGATATGAAAGCTGTACAACAAACAAGAGCTGAAATTGAGAAATTACAAAAAGAAGTTTTAGAGTTAAAGTCAAATCCTACACCATTATTGCTGTCAACGGATGTCAATCTAAACGAAGGCAGTACAGGTTCTAGTGATGGAGTAGTTGCCCAATCTAACATGCAATCTGGACCAATGAGTACATTACTAATGAATACAAACATTAACAATCAACAAAAACACAACGATATAACTGTTCAAAACAGCAATGGAATTTATCTAAAACAAGAACCTCAACAAATTGCATCATCTAATCAAAGTGTTAATCATATACAACCACACATAATCATTAATAACACCCTACCAATTTCACAACAACAACAAATACATGGATTAATGGATACAAATCAAGGTAATCTAGAGAGCCAAAAGATTGTACTGAGGTTTAATCCAAATAATCAATTACCACCAATGGGCACTTTGATGAATAATAATATACAATTAAGTCCAACAAATAGTTCTACAACTCAACAAAAGTATACATTTCAAAATTATATTCCTCCAAACAATCAACAACAAAGAATGATGAATGTAATACCCAACAATGGCAACTATTACTCTCAATCTCCAAGAAATAATCAACAAAGAGTTAACCAAAATTTCCAACAAACAGAATTTCATGATTATTCTTATCATTTCAACAATAATAATAGAAACGATAATAATAATTCAAAAATGTATAATTTTCACAATATTTCTTTCCAAGGAAATAATCATGTAGGATCTTCGATGAATATTCAAAATAATGTCAATCATCAAATACCTACCTCAAATATTGTTGAGAATGTAAATGTAGAAAACAATAATTCTCAAAGATTGCTTAATAGAAGAAATGCTGTAGATCAATTAAGCGAGATGGAGAAATTACAACTTTTATCTATGCTTGTTCAACAATATCAAAATGCGAGTCAAAATCAACAAACAGTGCCTAATAATAATAATAATGAAGAAGCCCCTGAGATAAAGAGAAGGAATTCCATAGTTGAAGCTATTAACTCTAGAAAACTTTCCCTCCCTACTGGATTCAATCCTCAAGGTGTTTTAAGAAAACTATCTATTGGAGAAGGGGATCACCCTGAACAAGTATTGGAAGGAAACAACTTGGATTCATTGATAGATCTTTCTGAAGAAGATTTAATGAAATTGATAAATCAAATACCTCACCAACAATAACTTACTGTAAATAAAAATTTAATCTAGGAAAGTAAATAATAAAAAACTATTAACCAAGGTATCGTTTGTCTTGAGTGAAAGCTATCACTGTTCACCCTAGTGAACTATTATTCGTATAAATAACAGGTGATGATATTTGATGGCATTGACAAGTAAAATAAAGTGAAAAAAATAAATGTATAGCTTGGGGAGTTTTGTTGCAAAGAAAGTTTATAATCATCCTTCTCTGGAGGGTGTTCTTTCTTATAAAATACCAAAAACCATTGCAATTTCTGTAATATTACTGTTTTGTGTCTTTCAATTATTTATTTCTTACTATGCAAATAACACAAAATCAAATAAGATTTTAAAAAACAATAATTTAAATAATAATTTAGATATTGGATTTTATGCACCTACACCCAATTTACCTAATCAATTATTATATGGTGACAATTATCGAAAGAATAAAGAAATGAATGGTGATAATAGTGCAACAACAATAGACCCATCCTCTATCATTAATCTTTCAGTTCCATCCTCCGATTTATTTTCAACGTTAGATAAAGGAAGTGAACAAGAAAAGAAACAAATTAAAAATTTCTATCAAGCCTTCTTAAAGAAAAAAATAACGAAAAGTAAAAAATCAAAATACAATAAAGAAGAAACAGCAAATACAGAAGAATTAAAATTTATAACTAAAAAATTAAATAAACAATTTACAGATGATAAAGAAGGATATTGGAAAAACTTAAAAGATAGAACAATTTTAAATAATGAAAAAGTTATTCAAAAATTAGTTCCACAATTAAAATTAAAAAGTTTTAAAGAAATGAAAAACCATAACAATGAATTAATTTCTAAATATTTTTCATTTATGCAACATTCACAATTATATAATCCTCAAACAATGTTACAACAATGTTTATTTAATCATTACAAATCTGCTGAAATTGGTAAAGAATATGATGCTTTAGATAATCCACCAAAAGATAAAATCTTAGTTGTTGAAGGAAGTTATAATAGAGTTAGAGAAGAAGATGTTAAAGGTAAATTAGCAATTTATTGGAAATTATTTAATTCTAAAGGTACAGCTGATAATCAATTCTTTTCAACAATTACACATTTTACAAATTTATCAAAT
The DNA here is from genome assembly GCA_902984215.1 of Willaertia magna. Classification (NCBI taxonomy): domain Eukaryota; phylum Heterolobosea; class Eutetramitea; order Acrasida; family Naegleriidae; genus Willaertia; species Willaertia magna. Next base: position 41,684 of record CADWAF010001622.1, read on the forward strand.
ACTAAATTAAGAACTATATTTATTAAATGGAAATTAGATTATCCAGGTCTCTATCCAAAAGAACAAGTTGAAAGTAATATTTGTTTAGTTAGAGTATTAAATAGATATACTTTTGAACAACCAAGTGATCCAACTGAAATCTCTAGAAATTCAGAGAATTTAATGTGTACTCATGAAATGGCTACAGAATCAACTCAACACATTCATGAAGATCATCATCAAGAAAAGGTTTGGTTAGGAAGTGGATTTGAAATTGGTCCAAATCAAGAATTAAGAGTAAATAGTTATAGTCATAGTTTTGAAAGAGTTTCAAATAGAGATAAAGGTAAATATCCAGATCACAATGGTTTATCAGATGGTTTTGGTAAAATTACAGGTGAAGTTCTATTTCTAACAGAAGAGGGTATGAAATTCTGTTATGATAAGTTCTTAAAGGAAAGTAGTCATAATTTACCTTCTAAAAAGTTACCAATGAATGATTTTATTAAACCTACAGCTGTATTAAGATCACCAATTAGACCTAGAAATTATGTTGTCACTGCATTTCCTAATTATGCACCTTTTTCTAGTTATAGAAATAATTTAAAGACACCAATACAATTATTTGGATGTTTTATTCATTTACATTCTTTATCAAATGATCAACCTTTATATACAGAATTACATTATTATAAGAATGGTAAATTAATACAAAATTTACCTTTAATTAATTTTAATCCTGAGAAATCAACATTTACTTTAAAACACATGTTAAGATTACCTGATGAATTGAAAGTTTTACAACCAAATGATGAGATTAGTGTTAGAGCAATGATACTTTCTTTAAGTAATGCTCAAGTAATTGAATTTAATGCTTTTATATTATCTTCTGATAATTTAATTTCAAGTGATGAAGTTCAAATGTTTGAAGATATTGATCTATCAGGTGATGGTGTTCCAGATTATATAGATTTTAATGTTAATAGAAATGAAATTAGAGCTGAAAGATCTGCAGGTAGAGAACATCAAAACCAAGCACTTTATGATGTTGCTATTCCACTATTTGATTATGCTGAAACTACAACTAAATACAATCCAACAAAAAGAGTTGGTGGTACAGTTGCAAGATTATTAAGAAAAGATGAATCACTTTGTGTTGAAATTTCATTATATGAACATATGAATATGAAATTATGTGACGAATCTTTATTACCTGTACCTTTGAACAAACGTTTACATGCTTATGGTGTAATTGGAAATAATGGTAAATATCTTAGTAGAATAAGAATAGATCCACAATCATCTAAAATTTATGTTGCTGTCAGTAATAACAAACGTTTACTAAGAGAAGAATTTATTGGTGATGTTTTACCAAGTAATAATGGAGATATTATTAGTTTTAGTGAAAAAGTTTATGGTAGAAATTTTAATGTTATTGTCATTCATTATCAAGGAGAATCAAATCTTAAAGCCCCTCATTTTCTTTTCTTTACAACCAATGGTGAATTAATCAATACTAATCCATTCCTTCATCTTAGACAATTGCATTGGAAATCAATAACTAGAAATTAAATACTGTAAAGTTCAAATAAAAAATGAAGAATACAGTTTCATCTACAATGACAGAGCATTCTAATAATGAAGATGATGCCAACACTACTTATGATGAGTATACTTATAGTGGCGCTGATTATGATATTGATGATACCTCTTCATCTTCTTGGAGAAAGAAAATTTCAAAACAGTTTAATAGGAATAGTTCTAAGGGAGAGGAATTATCTATAGATGGTGTTAATTTTATGAAAGAAACTGTAGATGATGAATGGAGAAGATTTGGATTTGTAACTCAAACAAGAAGAGATGCAGAAATGTGGCATCAAACACTTTTATCTCCAGAAAGAAAAGAGAGGGGAGATATTCTAAGAAGATTATTTACAGTATTAAGATGGGGAGGTTTATATTATAGACATAAATCCTTAGTAGATGGAAAGAAAAAGAAAAACATATTAGAGGAAGAGGAAATACTAAAGAATGATCCTGATTACCAATGGAAAGGGTGGTATTCGACTGAGTGGCCTATTTGTACTGCCTTATCTCATGGTGGAAGAATTGTTATCCAATTGCCTAAAGCTCAAAAAACTATAAACGAGAAGGAGAAAGAATATGATTTTTCTTTTTGGAAATGGTTATTAACTGGAGAGAGAGATGGAAATATTTCAAATATTGTTTCTACATCCTCCTCTAGTAGTGAAAGAAAAGTTATTTTTAAACGATTAGGTGCGACCCATGGATTAGGTTTTGAAGGAATAGAAAGTGATGAAAATCAACAAACAAATAATATAACTAATATTTCATATAAACCATTGTTAGATTTTGGGAAGAAAGTACTTGTAGAACAAAAAACCTCAGGATTTAATTTACGTGACACAAAGATGTTAAGATCTATAGACTTCACCCTTAAGCATCATCGACATTGGGGAATGAATATCCCAATTGGAGGTGAAGGAAAAATAATAATGACTGGGGCAAAATCTTCAGCTAATGGAAGTTTTGGACATTTGTATTTGTATCATATGGCTCCAAGTAATAATTCATATGGAGGGTTGCTTATAGGGTTAGAAGGCAGTGAATACGGAAGATATGACTCTACAGGTCAATATCATGGTGTTAGCGCTAAGTCTAGTCCTTATTCCCCTACTTTTGGATACAAGTGGCATTCCAATCACCATACTGACCTATCCTCTTTGAAAGGACCTGGAAAGTATGATTGTATGTATATTGATTTAACAGATGGTTGGGAGCACTTGATAGAAAAATCGGCTGAATGGAAGGATGATTACGTAAGGCAAACATCTTTGCCTCATAGAAACGATTCAAATTATAAGACTGCTTGGGAGAAACTGTATGGTATTTCCTTTCCTAGATTCTTAAACATTAAGAACTCTAAAACAAATGAAAGGTTTAACAATTATGTGACAATGAGAAAATCCAGTCAACTTACAAAGACCAATAGCAGTCAACTAGAGTTTCTTGATTTAGTAGTGCGTAGAAAAAAGGGAGTTAGTATATTTAATTCAATAGAGCAACAAACATCAGCGTCAATACCTCTTAAACAACAACAATAACTATCAAATAAACAATATTTGTACATAGCAACAACCAGGCAACATTCTTACAACTTCATTTAAAATAAAAAAATTTAAAAATAAAACTTGTTGCTGATCAGGAAAAAATAGAATTAATTCCAAAAAATAATGTCTGGGATTTTTCGTTGGGTTATGGGAGTAGGTGGTAACGAGAATGAAAATAATAATGATGCAAATAATAATGATAATAATACAAGTCAAAATTCAACAGAAAATGTAAATAATAATTCATCTTTATCGGCAGAAGAGATTCGTCAAAGAAGATTGAATAGATTGACTGCAATGGCTTCATCAACAACAAATAATAATAATATCAATGTTAATAAATCTACATCTCCTACTAGTAGTAGCGGCACTATTAAAACAACAACACGTAATGATCCAATGGATACAAGAGATGATTTTGTAACCCCATCATCAACTAATACAATTACTAGTAATACTTCACCAATTTCAATTAAGAAACAAACAACTAGTAATACAACAACAAGTGGTACTTCTCCAACATCAATGATTTTAAGTAAAACACCTCCAAATACAACTATTACTTCATCTCCACCAACAATAAATGATTCACAATTATCTGAATTTGGTAAGTATTTATTTAAGAATAATATTTATAAATAATATTTTTTAAAAATAGAACAAACAAGAAAGAAATTAACAATTGAAGAAAGATTTATTCATGATTCAATTTGTAAAATATTTAAAGTAACATTAATTAAAAGTACAAGTAGTATTAGTAGTAGTGGTGGTAATTATTATTTAACAGAATTAATTACAGAATTACAAAATGAAAATCATGGATTATTTTTAAGTGAGAAATATTTAGAATCAGTGTTAGTTGAAAGAATATCAAATATGGAAAAGGATAAAAGTATATTTTCATATTTAATTGAATGTTATGATAGATTAGAAAAGGAAATTCAAATAAATGAACAAAAAAAGAAGGAAAATAATTTAAAATATTTAAAAACAATGAAAGATATAATTATATCATATAGTGGTATAGTTTTAAGTGAACCTGAAATGTTTGATCAAAATGAAAATATAATTAAACAAGGTGGTGGAATAATTGTTAATTATTTAATTCATGAGAATGGATTAGAATTACCAGGTAGTTTCTTAAATGAATTAGTTAATAAATTTAATAATATAGAAGAAGATAAAACATTAGAAAAGATATTTAGAATTGTATTTACAGAATTATCTAATAGAATGTTAAAAATTACAATGTTAGATGATTATTCATCAATTTTATATGCAATGAAGAAATTAACATTAATTAAAGAATTAGGTATTATATTAGTTAATCATCCAATATTCTTTCCAATTAAGAATGATGGTTATGCTTATGAATATGAAAGTATTTTAGGTCCGTTCTTTAAGATGACAGTTTATTATGATCATGCTCAAGTTGGACAACATTACTTTGGTTTAAATATTGAAAGATTAACTAATCAAGATGTATCAAATATTAAATCACAATTAAGAAGTAGAATTACATCTATACATAATGATTTACATAAAATTATAATGGATTTATTAAAACCAAAAGAAACTAGAGATAAAATGGTTGATTGGTTATCTAAATGTGTTCAAGTTAATCAATCTAGAGCTAAAATGCATGTAGATCCTTATACTTCATCAAGTGAAGGTTTTATGACTAATTTCTGTTCTGTAATGTTAAGATTATGTTCTCCTTTTTTAGCAATTGATAATAACAAATTACCAATTACTAAAATACAATCATCTTATATTTTACAAGATGTTAATTTTAAATTAGATACAAAATTAAAATTAAGTGAAAAAGAATTTGAAGAATATTCAAAAACAATTATACCTTTAAAAGAATATTCATTTATTACAAAAACATTCTTTTTAACTTATAGATCATTACATTTAGGTTTATTACAAACAATTGATAAATATCAAAATGCATTAAAAAGATTAGGTGAATTACAAAGAGTATATAGTGTACAACCATCAGATCAATTAAGAAAAGAGATTGATCAATTATATATTGTTAAATGGACAGCTGAAACACATTTATTACATCCAGAATTACATAAATATTTATTAGATTTTTATAGATTTTCAACCATTTGGTTAATTGAATTAGTTGATCCTAATAATAATTCTAAATATCCAACACAATCATTAAATTTATTAAATTTAAATGAAGAAGGAAATAAAGAATTTGGAAGTATGTCAGAATTCTTTATTGAAAATATAATTGATTTTATTTTATTTTTATTAAGATTTAAACCAGAGAGTTTAGATACAATTACATTAGATGAAGTATTTGATATGATGTGTTTATTCTTATATCATTCTAATTATATTAAGAATCCATATATTATAGCTAAATATCCAGAAGTATATGCAGCAATGATTCCACAAGGTAATAATGATACACTTTCACAAAGATTAGCTGAATATATTCCAAATCATAAACTTTCACAAAATTATTTAACATCAGGTTTAATGAGATTATATATTGATATAGAACATACAGGTACAAGTACATCTTTTTATGATAAATTTACTCCACGTTATTATATTTCTTTAGTTTTAAAGAATTTATGGAAATATAAAGCTTATAGAGAATCTTTTTTAAATATTACAAAACAACGTGATGCTAATACTAGATTTATGAAATTCTTTAATGTTTTATTAAATGATTCAATTTATTTATTAGATAATAGTTTAAAGGATTTACAAAAGATTAGAGAAGTACAAAATTTAATGGAAAATATTGAAGAATGGAATAAATTAACAAATCAACAAAGAACTGAAAAGAATAAGGATTTAGCTCAATATGAAAGAATTGTTAAATCTTATTTATTATTAGCTAATGAAACTGTACATATGTTAAGCTATTTATCAAAAGATATTCCACATCCTTTCTTACGTCCAGAAATGGTTGATAGAGTTGCTTCAATGTTAAATTATTTCCTAGTTGAATTGGCAGGTCCTCAATGTCAAAATTTAAAAGTTAAAGAACCTGAAAAGTATCACTTTAATCCAAAATATTTATTAACTGAAATTACAGATACTTATATTCATTTCTCTGGTTTTGATGAATTTACAAAAGCTGTAGCTAAAGATGAAAGATCTTTTAAATCTGAAGTTTTTGAAAGAGTTATTGCTATTTTAAGAAGAATTGGTAAACCTGAAGAATATATAAAGAAATTTGATACTTTTGCTTTAAAGGCTGTAGAAGAATCAAAGAAATTAATGGAAGAAGATGTAGATTTTAGTGAAGTACCTGATGAATTCTTAGATCCAATTACCTATACTATTATGGAAGATCCAGTTTTATTACCTGCTTCTAAAATTCATATTGACAGAGCGACAATTGAAAGACATTTATTAAATGATGCTAATGATCCATTTAATAGATCACATCTGACTGTTGAAATGTTAATTCCAGCTCCAGAATTAAAACAAAAGATTGTAGAGTGGAAGAAATCAAAGAGAAGAAAGCAAGAATAATAATTTCTTTTACAATTTGTATTTTTAATAATTTATTTAACAATTAAGCACTTGAATAAAATCTTCAAATTTCATACCACTCTCTTTTGTTCTAGTAAATAAGGAATCTATTTCTTCCTTAGAAAATATAGATTGAAAACCTAATTCTTCCAAAACTTTGGTTAAATCTTGTTTTGAAAGTATTCCGTCCTTGTTGTAATCAAAAATACTAAATGCCTCAGCCAACTCCTTTTCATCAAAATTGTCCTCTTCCTTACTTGTTGTTTGTTGGGATTTTCCGAAAAACCTTGCAAATATTCCTCTAGGGGTGTAGCTCTCATTCTTTTTATTAGGTGTTACGTGTATACTTGCTCTAGTTGTTTGCTTCTCTTTTTTATCATCAGAACATAACTTTTCAAATTCAGAAAATGATATCTTCTTCCAACTTGAATTTTTCAATAATTCTTCAACTTCTTCTTGCTTGTTTGATACTAAAGTTTTATTAAGGAAATGGTTCAATTCTTTTTCATTAAGAAAACCATCACCATCTCTATCGTATATATTAAAAACAATACGTAAACGTTCTCTTCTTCTATAAGTACCAATATCAAAGTTCTTTTCTCCTTCGCCTGGGTTTTGCGGTATTGTAGAAATGGACTTTCTCAATGAGTCGTTTGTAGGACTTGAAGGACTACTTATTGGGGGTGTTACTTTATCCTTAACCCTATTCTTCTTTATTGTTACTGGACCGTTATCACTAAATTGAGGGGATTTCGAAGTGTCTTCTTGTGTAGTAGTATCTATCGTTGTCGGTACATTAATGTTCTTTTCTGACAAATGCTTTTCCCATTTGTCATGAATATTTGAGGCTAGAGTGCTAAACTTTGTACTTTTCATTTTTATTTTTTTTATCTAATGTTTTTGTTATCTCTTAATTCCACTTAAATAAAGAAGTGTGACTTCTCAAATAGGTAGTATTACACTCTATATTTTGGTAAAAACTCCAGAAGAGGTTAAAAAAGTTAAAAAACATTAGGAACTGCCATCAATACACATCTACTCCACCTTATTTGCCTCACATTAAAGCCTTATTTATGTTGGGATGCACAATGTTATTCTCCATTTCTCCAGAGATATACTTTTTTAAACAAATTTAAATATTGCAATTATATTGTGTTATATTGTTCTTTAGTGTTTTTCGTAGTCTCCACAAGATTATGAACTCTCCCGTCAAGTTTTTATTGTGCACCTAGTGAACTGTGCAATGCATTAATCTAGCTGCTTACAACACGTTCATGCCAAACCTAATACACCTATGCAGTCAAGAAGAGGTGCAAGTAATTATAGGAACACACCTTCATAAATTTCCCCATACTGTCAAAAGAAACCCGATGGGGACTTAATTGTTTCTTTTTCAAACTTTTTATTTGCAAAAAAGTTAATTTTAGTTAATTAAAAAAAATATTGCCATGTCCTTGTATGTTGCTAACGATGAATTGCCACTTTTCAGAAAGTGTCAACATATCAATGATCTAATAGAATTAAACAAAGGATTTTTATTAGGAACTATAAAATCATCTCCATTCACTGATTCTGTACAAAACGAAACAAAACCATTAGTTAAAAAATTAATTGAAATTAATAATTTAGGCTTACTAACAACTAATTCATCTCCTGGTGGAAGTAAAACATCTAAAAGTTATTTGACTGGAATTATTTCAGGACAAAGATCTATTGAAAAATTAGAAGTAATTCTTAATCAATTTGATTTGGTTGCTTTTTATTTACCTTGTAATAGACCCGGATATAAACCATTAGATGATGATGACTATTCAAAAACAGAAGAATTAATTAAAGTACCAGTAAGATTTAAACAAGACTCTTTATGTAGTCATACACATATAGATAGATATGTTACTTGTCTTAATTGGATAACTTTACTCCATCCTTGCTTAGAACCTCAAATTTATGAACAATTAGCAACACATTGTTATAATGTCTATATTATTGATCCCGTATTGAATAGAAGTGCAGTTGAAGAAAATGATGGTTTATTAGATAAAGTAATAAACGGTTTAAGACAATTAAGAGAAGTTGTACCTATTTCACCAAGAAAGTAAATTTAATTGATCGCGTAATATTACAAATTAAAAGATGGCGCCAAAATTGTAAATCAAAAATAAAGGCTTAAATAATGAGTCATAAATATCAAAAGAGTTTCACTTTTCCTGCAAACTTCCAAGATGTGCTTAAAGATTTTACTAGGGAGGTATTGAGGGTACAACCTCCAAATATTTATCAGTTTGGGTATGAGTTTTTCTTAAAATTATCTCAGGAAATGCAAGAAGAGAATAAACTTGATATTGAAATATCAAAGGTTCAATACAAGGAAGAACAGGGTGAAGTTGCTGAAGATAATGAAAGTTTTACTCCTTTATCCAACGAGGAAAGAGATGATTATAACAATGATTCAGCAGAGGAAATTGAGGAAAGAGAAGATGAAGAATTAAGGAACAGTTCATCCTCTAACGCTCATAATATTATTTCTTTTGAAAATATTTCTGAAGAGGGTGATGTTTTAGCCTTAATTTCTAATAATTCGGAAGAAGATCTGATTGAAAGTATGAAAAATTATTTCTCTCAATCATTAAAAGATAGATTTGTCCCTTTCAACGTTGCAAGAGAATTGTTTAAAAGAACATTTAACAATAAATTACCAGAAGCCATGAGTTTGTTTGCATTTTCCGAAATTTATATAACAGATGATGGAAATGTAGACAGTATGGCATTCGCAGAGAAGGCAGGTAGGGTTTTAAAGTTCCTTGTCAATTACGAAATGTTTAGAAAAGGTTTTGATATTGGTGATATTGAATTACACTTAGTACACGGTTTAAACAAGTTAGAATTAGAAGAAGAATTAAAGGCAATATTTGAAAGAGCAGATGAAAATCAATCTGGTGTGTTGCATTTCTCACAATTTAAGAAAGAGTTAGAAGAAGCAGAATTAGACTTAACTGAAAGAGAATTAAATATAATTTTATCAGAAGTAGAAATGAATCAAGAACTCGTAATGTATGAAGAAATTATTCCTAAAACACATCACCTTCTATTTATTGCTGAGATTTTTGAAGAATGGTGTCAGGAAAATGATGTCAGTTTTTAGACAACTGAGAAAATAATAGTACTATAATTCCAAAGTTTTTGTAAATAATCCTTGCAATGAAACTACCAATTAAAATTAATAGCTACAAATAACATTAATAACCATTGTATTACAGTTGCTATCTTATCTTCCAAATAGGTTAGTTGATTTATAAAGCAATTTTACAACAAAGGCAAAATTGTGATTTTCATAAAAAAGAAAAACAACAGAAAACGGATACTCCCTTTCACACAAGTAAACAAAAATATAAAATTAAAAATATTTATAAAGATTAACGAAGAAATTAGTTATAAAAGACGTGAGTTAGTTTGAAAATTTCAAATCAAAAAAAAAACTTAAATACTTTAATCAAGAAAAGTTAACAAAACAAGATGCCAAAATTAGCAGCAATCGCATTAGGTATTCCAGCATCAATTGCTTCCTTCTTAACATTTGCCTTGTCAGTTGTAGCCCTTGGTATTACAGGAGCATATCTTAGAAGTTCTGTGGTTTATGAAACTTATGTTGCCAACGCTATTTACATTCTTTTGAATCTTGCAATGCTAGGCATGGCTATTGCCTGTACTTTCTTACCTAGATTTAGATTTTTACTTGGTATTCCATACTTAATCTTATCAAGTCTTAATCTTGGTTATTCTATTATGTATGCAATATTCTTCTCTCCATTGATGAGATTTGCAACTGCCACACGTAACTATAATACTGATGGAGCAGCAGCCAACTTCCAATTCTCTACAGGTGTTATCAACTCTGTATTAACTCTCTTACCAATTATGCATGCAATAAGAGTTGTCTCTCAAAAGAGAGAAGATATTGAAAAACCAAGAACCAGTACAACTCATCCATAAGCTTAAAATTACATTTAAGCATTTGTAAATAGTGTGTAATTTTGGCTCTTATTTGTGTTGTAAATAAAATAATAATTCTTAAAATTTGTAAACTAAAAATTAATTTGTAGATCTCAAAGTTGATTGTTTTTCAATTTTAAAAAACAATTGTTTGCAAATACATTGTTTTCTTCTTCATTCTTATTAATTTCATAATCCGTTCGTAAAATGAATAGTTTTCTATCAATAAAAATTTTTTTATACATAAATTTCTTTGTAGATTATGGGATTTCTATTAGTAAACGTATCTAAATAATGGTATTCTTTAAAAATATTTTCCACTAATTCAACACCAACAATATAAATATCAGAATTGTTTGTTATTAAAATACCTCTATTGTATACGATTTCTCTTTAATAATATTATGAATCTTGTAAATGGAATTTATTACAATTTTTGTAAAAGAAGAAATTGGTTGAGTGTGCCCCAACCCTAGTTCACCAAATTCATTCTTTCCAACTCCAAATAATTCTTTGTATTCATTTAAAACAATGGTTTCATTCTTGTCACACATAATTTTAATTACCTTAAATGACAATTGAACTAATCCAAAGTTTTCACTCATTTCTTCATTTTGTAATCCAAAATATTTACCACAACCCATTCCATAAATTAAACCATTATTATCTAATACCACCCTTTGTGATATTCCACATTGTAAGTCTTTAATATAAACATTTAATTTCATTTTATGTTGATTTAGGTTTGACTGGTTAAAAAAATATAAATTATTTGTAGTTACAAAAATACAATCATTCGTTGAAAATATATGGGAATCAACAATATTTTCTTTCGCTGCTGTTCTTATAAATTTAATTTTATCATTTTCAAATTCTTTTAAAATTATTTCAGAATATTTAGTTTCTTTGTTGTGATTAATCCTATAAATAATATTATCCTCATTAATTATTAAAATGTTTCCTTTATCACAAAATAAAGTCTGAATAAATCCATAATTAAAATCATTAATTTCATATTTTAGTTCATCTTGAAAAAACGAACCTTAACAATAGATCATCAGTTACAAAAGCAGCCAAATTGGATGCGTAACTTATTAATTGTCTTTCCTTTTAGTTTGCTGAAATTGTTGACAGTGTATGACGCAAAGAAATCCATTTTTTTTGTTAAATTTTTTCAACTCAAATTTTTTAATTTATTTTTATTTTTATTTTACAATGGTATAATTTTACAATAAATTTAGAAACATTTTCTGTGAACAATACCTGGTCCAGCATCTTCATATTCTTCTTTTGTAATCCACATTTGTTGGAATGTAGATAATGAAGCTAAGATAGAACCACCAATCCATACAGAGTATTTTCTTTCTGGAGGAGCAACAACCTTAACTTTCATTGAAGCTGGAGCTAAAGTAGTTAATTCCTTAGTCATTCTTTCAGCAATACCTTCAAACATAGTAGTACCACCAGATAAAACAACGTTACCATATAAATCC
>CADWAF010001627.1:0-11871 GCA_902984215.1 Willaertia magna
TAATTACAATTAAAGAAATAGTATTTTAAAACTTAAATAAATTAATTAATTAATAATTTAATAATAATTACAAGTACTTTATAGATAAAATAAAGCGAAAAAGATTAAACAAATATTATAGATACTTTATTTGAGTAAAAAATAATTTCTTTTAACAATAATAAAAAAAATAACAATTTTAATTTTTAATTTTTTTTTAAAAAAGTATTTTACATAAAAATAATATTTTTTTAAAAAGTATAAATTATAATAAGTCTTAGTTAAACATTTAGCTTATAAATAGAATCAATAATAAGCACTATAATGTAAGTAATAAAAAAATTACCAAATAATACTAAAATAACTATCAAAATAGATAATCAAATAATAATTTCTTTAAAAAATACAATTAATAATATTATTAAGAATAAAAAATTAAAAATAAAATGAATTATTAATGTCTAACAATAAAGTATAGACTATTGATATTTAAAAACAAGAAATTAATAGAAATCCTATATGGTAAACAAATTAAAAGATGTTTATTTTGTAATAATAATGATATAACTGTTAAACATGTTTTAAAATATAAGAATAATGATATTTTTGATAAATAGAAGAATAAAAATGATGAAAAGTATAACACTTTATTTAATAGTTCAAGAAAAATAGAAATAGATAAATTAAAAATACTTAGAATTGAACTGGAATTTTAAAGAAAAATAAATGAAAATATTTTTATTGGTATTAAAGAGGCAAAAAAAAAGATTAAAATTCTACAAAAACAAAGAAAAAAAAGATTTATTAAGAAGTATTTGAGGATGAATAAAGAAAAAAAGAATATAAAACAAATAGAAGAAGAATTCAAAGGATTTTAGAGAAATAATGAAAAGACAGTGTAAATTAAATGTATTAAATAGTATTACTAAACCTTATTTAGTACACATAAACGAAATAGTTTTAGCATCTTTTAAATTTCAAGAATTGGTAGAGGATGTTTTAAAACTAGTCTCAGATTACAAGCCATCTAAATATAATAGAAGAAAAACCATAAAGAATCAAAATAACCCAGTAAACAATTTAAACACTATTAACACTTCCAGTGTCAACAGTGTTAACCTAAATAGCTTCTATTCCAATAAACCCTGTATCTCCATCAGGGAGTTTTAATAACTCTAAAAGAAAAATAAAAGAGTCATTACTTTTTATTATCATCCAACAGGTACTATTTACAGGTTAAGGGATGATAATGAACAGCAGAGTTTGGCTTAGATTATTGATTTCCAATAAAGCTGTTCAATGCATTTCTCTGGAGCAAGTCAAAATCTTTCTTCTTTCTGGAAGGTATAGAGTCTAAGACGTGTTTGACGTATTTTTCCTTAAAATCCTCGTTGTCGACAATGTAAGAAATGTTGCTTAGCTCATCAGGGTTTTGTGAACCACCTAAATGAACCCCGCTAAAAAGGGGAACGTTTAGAGCTTTGGTGTTTGAAATATCCTGCAACAACAAAGGTTTCTCCAGAATTATAGACACACTACCTGAACTGCCTGGGAGTGCACTAGAATCATGTTTAAAAAACAAGCCATCATCTGAACTTCCATTAACCTTTCCAAAGGAAAGAACAGGTTCTCCAATATTCCAGTCTTTTGGGTCCTCCATGAACAGATTAGTAATCCCACTGTATCCGAACAATATATGATTTACTTTTCTACTCTCTGCTTCAATGTTAACTGTTTTAGGAACGGGAGCAGGAATGAAAAATGTTTTGCTTTGGAAAAGATTGTTTTCTGGAGTTGGAAACCTTAAAATACAGAAATTGTTTTCTCCTTCTCCAGAAATAACGACCTCACACTCATATCTTTCTTCACTCTCTTTAGGGATATAGTCAGTAACATTGAAAAACACCTTGTTAATTTGAAATATTTCATCTCCCTCTTGGTACTGATTCAAGTTATGTTTAGCTGTAAGAGCATAGGTGAAAGAATCTTTAACAGAGGGGCTTATTAAAAAAGAGGTAGCCCCTCTATGTATTACTTTATTCTTGTTCGATTTGTACATTATCTCTAGGCTTCCTATCAAGCCTCTGTACGCTAGCATTCTTATACCTGAAGAAAAAAGCTCTTCACCGGAAGTAATGAGGTAGCTTTGATAAATGGTGGACTGCTTCCTTTCCAACATAATATTACGTTCAAATCTGTAAATAGGTGATACTTTTCTCATTTTTTTCGTAGCTTGTATTTTGATTTCCCGCCAATTTGTAACCAACTTTTATGGCGGGAAGCCAATAACCAGTTGAACAACGCGCCTAAAGCAGTTATGAGATTAGACTAAGCTGGAAAAGCTGAACTGATTACTTAATGAAAATCTTAATGGAAACAGGATATACTTTTACCACAGGCGCCGAAAGAAACTGTAAAAGACATCAAAGAAAAGTTAAGTTCTGTCAAAAAGGATTGACAACGCTGAGGTTTATTTCTTTGTAAATAATCAGACAACAAGACACTTTTGAAACGTTTCTGTTTCTGTCAGTTCACATCAATTTGTCAATCGTCAAGGTATAAAGCAATAACCTCAATTGATGCCTTTTCATAAAAAAATGTCAGCAATTATAAAGTGTACTAGACCACTGATTAGATTCAGGGATAATGTATACACCTTTCGAGGAGGACCTATTAATATTAACGAATGTGGCAAAAATAATGCCCTTTTAACGTTGCAAGCGTGTGTTGTTCACCAAATGCAGATAGAGTTTAAGGAAGTGGAAGGGATCACAGAAAGATCCGTTCAAGGGCTATTTCTCATAAACCGCTCCAGATTTTCTCCTTCAATGGATTTAATTCAGGAAGTCAAATGTTTAAAGAAAAACGGAAGAGCTGGATACATTGATTTAGTAAGCCACGACTACAAGACACTTTTTGAGTTAAAGCTAATTAAAACTGTATATTTTAAGGGAGTAGAACTAACAGAAGAAGAGCTAGATAAATTATCTTTAGATGATTTGTTGACCTGTCGCACTGGCAAAAATAAAGGGTCAACAGTGGAAAAAACGTTAAAAAAAGGATGGGAACAAGCACAATCCTACTCTCCTAAAAACAAAGCATCTGTCACAGAAGAATACACACGTATAGTAGGGTGTGCAATAGGACATCGAAGGGTAAGGTATATAGTTAAAGAGGGAGATTTAATTTATGAAATAGTTCCTCGTGTTTTCGTTATTGACAACAATTCCACTGAAGAAGAAATTATTTTAGCAGATGTGCAACATCAAAGAAAAAAAACATTGTAAAATTGCTGTGCAAAGTATTCTATTACCATAAATGCATAATAATATTACTCACTGACTTGTAGCACAAAGTATTATCTGATAATTTAATAAAAATTTTTTATAAATCCAATTAAACCCACCAATTTGTTAAAAAAAGTATTTGTTTTTTTTTTGAAGTTTTTGTCATGAAACTCTTGTTTTGACAACAACAATTAGTTTTGTTTCTAGACTCTTTCACTGAACTGAACCATTCTAATGGCCCTTTCTAGAACAGGAAAGTTCTGTAAATAATTATTTGTTACTTCTACTTCCAGTGGTTTAGCATCATCTGTTTTAAAGTTAATTTGTTTAACATCATCTGTTCTAAAGTTAATTTCCAATAGTTTCATAACTACGACAAACTTGAAAACAAAGTTGTTGGCTCCAAGATTAGTTTGAACGAAGTCATTTTGATAAAAACATTTTGAAAAACCATATGCACCCACACTATCATAACTTTTACTCGACTCTTCGAGAATATTGCCATTAAAATTTAAAATTTTTAAAGAAACAACTACGGATGTAATTTCCTTTTCTGGGGAAAGATCATTCTCTCTAAATTTTGTTTCGTCTAAATGTATACCAATGGACATGCTTTCAGTGCCATGCAAAATAAAAATTAGAGCCCACTTCAAACCAAACCTCGAAAATATTTCACTGGTATAAAGTCTTTCTTCAAGCTCGTTAGCCCCTTCAGCGGACATAGTAATAATATCACAACAATATCCTGGAAAACGATTACGAAGAGATCTCGAAAGATGTTGCTCTCCCTTCAAAGGCAGAGATATATAATTAACGTCATTCTGTAACTTTTCACTATTTTTCTCTAAAACCTCAAGTCTTTTATTTTGTTGTCTTAAGGTTTGAAATAAAGCTAAATGGAGCGAATCTAATTTATTCGCGTTTCTTTTGACGTATAAATTACAATATTTTTCCATTAAATCAAAATAAGAATACAAATATAATAATTCTCCTTCCACTTCTTTATTTTCCATATCTAATTCGTAAAGTTCTTCAAAATAAGAAATGTTTTTAGTTTGTTTAAATAATTCTCTTTTAATCATTATCAACTCTTCCCTTAATTCTAAAATATTATGTAAAAATTTTAAATCGTTTATTCCCTTAACTCTGCTTATTGTATTTAAATTGATTTTCTTAAAAAGTTCCTTAAATAACTCAATAAATAAGTGTTTCTTGTCAAACTGTTTAACTGAAATTAATTTCTCAAAATAGACGGTGGCACTCCAATTAAAGTTATTGTCAAACATAAAACGTAAACATTCCAAACATACATCGCCAAAGCCACAACTTAACATAGAACTGAACAATAATGTTATAACTTCATGTTCTGTATTTTCATTTGTAAACTTTAATCCAATATCTAAAAGGCAGTATTTGAAAAATAACTTTTTAATGAACTCAGTTTTTTTGTCAGTAAGCGGACCATTCTTTAATTGTAATGTTAACATTTGCGCTAGTTGTAAAAAATTCTGAATGCTACCAGTGAATTCCTTTGGCATTTCAAAATATATTGAAGTATTCAGTTGTTCTTTTACTTTGGAATTAAATTTTCTTATTGCCCATCGAAAAACAAATAGTTCAAAGGAGTGGTCCTTAAAATTAATGTTGTTGTTAGTCCATTTGGCGAAAAATTCTTTTAACGTCCTTATATAACGTTCTATAAAGTTACTGAGCGGTACGTAATTTGGAGAGAGTGCAGTTTTGTTAGAAGATCTTTGTCTAGAGACTGTTTGCCCCATGTTTCCCTTTTGTTTGATTTTTTTGTTATATTTTGTTCTTTTTGTACTCTGTATCAGGAAATATCCTAATTTAAAACTGTAAGGTTTTTAAAAAAAATTGTAAAAAAACAGTTAAAAAGGAGGGAACCTAAGCGAATTAGACCAATTACTTCTCAAGAGCTATAGAGGCAACTACTACTATTTGTTTACCTAAAAGATGGTATGCTTTTGGAAATTGTCTTTACCCAAGGACTGTGTACCCTTCAGTGTCAAAAAGTACAGACAAAATTACCTTTATGTTTTTAGAAGTAAATGGGCTTGACTATAGCCACTCAACATTAAACAACGCCATAGTAAGTTTAGAACCAGAGACTGAGCATCGTTTTGATAATGGGATTATATTAGGCTCAGTACCTAAAGAATTAGTAATGAAACATTGGAAGCATGAAAGTAAATTTCCTCAATTTATCTTAGCATGTGAAAGTGTCAAGCCCCACCTGTTCGATGAAAACTTAGGCAGAGCAGCCATAAGGCAGGAGGAGTCAGGAGATTTACTACTTTCAGGAATGATTACCAGTGCAAGGGGAGAGAAAACTTTTGAAGAGTCTAGAAAATTAGTTGAAAAAGAAAGAGATGTGTTTGTTAGATTAGGGATTAAGTTAAGAGAATCAACAAAACAATAACCAAACAGCTATTCCGCAGCAAGTAACAGTATTAATTTAATAAAACCTGCCTTTGTCATAACAAGAACATTAATTTTCTGTTCTTAGACGAATGAAATACCTCCCGCAGAAGGTTCAGCCAAACAAAAAAAATGAAGATGTTCGACATTAGTAAGCAGTACCACCCAAAGCTGCTCTCAGCCCTTCAAAAAGGGGTGCTAAAAGGGTTTGATTTCAATGAAAGTATGGTACCTGTACAATCCGTAAAGTATCCTGCTGTTTCTCCTTACTACTGGACCATGAAAATGACATCTAGAGGTAAAAACATTCCTTTCTATAAAAGATTTTTTTATGCCTCTCAATCTTTGTGTTCCTTAATTGTATACTACAAATCCAATAATTTAATAAGAGCTAGACTTGGAACTGGAATGATCGTAAGTCCCTCTAAATCTGATTCCTATACTTTTGTTGTTTCTTCCGCAAACTGTACAGAACCAACAATTGAAGAGGAGGGAAAAACTTTTCATTTGAACAAAATTAAAATTCAAGTTTCTGGTGTTACTCTTGATGTAAATAGTGAAATAATACCAACAAAAGTAGTTTATAGAAGAATTGATGATATCCACAATTTTTCAATTTTAAAGATTAAATCTTCACAACACTTTCCTGGAAAAAGATCTGCATTCTTCATTCCTTCTCCTGTAAAAGAGATACTACCTTGTTCAAACGAATTCGAGTACAATCACCTCTTAATGGCAGTACATCCAAGAGTAAGTGAAGAAAGTGTGAAGAAGGAAGATTATGAATATCTTACTAGTTTGGATACCTCTGGACTGGGTCCTGAATGTATGTTAGGTGAAAGCAATGCATGTAGTTCTTTTGGAGAAGTATTTTCTGTAGATAAGGATTCATTAATCTGTAGACACTCATCATGTACAATACCTGGAAGTTCTGGAGGTGCATCGTTAGTTATAAACCCGTTCGACCTAGACTCTGCAACTGTTCCCCCTTTTGAAACACCTCTTTTTTCAGGAATTCAATTAGGGGGCTCCAATAATCTCAACATTTCCTATGTTGTTGACAATGATGAGTTTAAACAACAGTACGCCAAACATGTAGTTGACAATTTCACTTCAGACGACTGGGAAGATATGTCACCTGTTCAAAAGGCAGCAATACAATTGTTCTTAAAGAAATAAGAAGAACATACGGATTAAGAACGCAGGACTATTCGATAGTGTTTTGAGGGAGAAACCTTAGTAATGTAAAATGTGGCATTTATTCTGCATTCAATAGCTGTATGCCTAAACCTCTTTTTAATGCTTGAAAACTAAAAGATGACAAAATGAGATAGTTACAAACATTATTGCATACAACTGTGAATAGGAATAGCATTCCGTTCTTTTCCAATAACTACAGAAAAATATTTAATCCTTAATGAGTTTAAATATTGTTTACCCCAGCTATGTACTGTTCCCGCTGTTTTTTTTCCTAAACAATAGTTTGAGTCTGTTTTATGTATCTGTTTTGATAATAAGATTGTTAAATTTGAATTTCACCACCGTGCTTTCATTTTGAGCTGATTCTGTCGGTGTACGATTTTAAAAGAACTTGTTAATTGTTTTGTTGCAATGCCACATACGTGATATACAAACGTAACGGATAACGTGCAATTTGACTACAACTAAAAAAAGAAATTCCTAAAAATGGATGAAAAGTTTAGTTTAAATAAATATTAATATAAGCAAATAGTTTTTTAAACCACACTAAAAAAAAGCTAGTTCAATAAAAATGTTTTCCTCTTCGCTGGAATATGCTACAAACTTATTAAATGAGATTAAAGTGTTACAAAATTTAGTCCACCTCCAAGGCACAACACAACAACTGATACTTCAACAGAATAACCTTATTATGCAACAGAACCAGATTATTGTGTCATTTGGAGCTAGTTTTAAGATACTGACTTATTTGTTTTTTGCTGGCTTTACCTTGCGTACTATTATTATTGTGTACAAGTTCAGATACAGATCCTCCTATATGGATTTTATTTCGGCGATATTTGGATGCTAGACTAAGGTGCTGGTAGCAGCAAGAGAACCCACAATAGTAAATAAAAAAAGAAAGAAATAAATTTCCTTTTAATTTTATCTTTTTTTTCCTTTTTATGATAATTTTGTTAAAGATTTCTTTTCCCGCCTATAATCTTTTACGAACAGAGACCGTTAATTAGAATTTAAAATTAAAATAAATGAATTAGAGAATACAAATTTTTTTTAATCTAACATTCATTGAAATTAAACCCTTTCAGTACCCCTTTTTGAAGGGCTTGTAGCAGCTTTGGATGATACTGTTTTCTTACGTCGAATGTCTTCATTTTTTTGTTTGGTTGGCGCCTTTTCCTTTACCTCAATCTCTAACCTAGCAAACACATCCCTCCCTTTTTCTACTAAATTTCTTGTCTCTTCAAAAGTTATCTCTCCTGCTCTCACACTGGTTGTCATTCCTGAAAGTAGTAAATCTCCTGACTCCTCCTGTCTTATGGCTGCTCTTCCTGAGTTTTCAGCGAATAAGTATGGCTTGTTGTTGTTTTTCTTGCAAAATTTCAAACAATTAAAACACTGAACAACTGCGTCAGAATAATAATCCAAATCATCTTTTCTATGCTTTTCACAGGATAAGATAAACTGAGGAAACTTGCTTTTCTCTTTCCAGAACTTCATTACTAATTCTTTAGGTACAGAGCCTAGAATAATCCCATTATCAAAACGATGCTCAATCTCTGGTTCTAATTCAACTTTGACGTTATTTAGTGTTGAGTGGCTATAGTAAAGCCCTTTTTCTTCTAAATACATAAAAATAAATTTGTCTAAGCTTTTTGACATTAAAGGGTACATAGGCCTTACACAAAGACTCCCTCCATAATCATACCATCTTTTAAGTAAAATAGTAGTTGCCTCAAGCCCTCTTTGGATGTAATTATATTTCATTTTATTTAATTTGTAGTGGGAGGAATAAATTAAACTGTAAATTTATTTATTTTTGGTGATGTAAATCTTAATGTCTGGTCCTTCATAAAAAAAACACATCAAGAATTAGGGAAATGATGTAAAATAAATAAATAACAATCCCAACAACAAGTATGTAATTCCCAGCTTGTCACTGTGGCAGAAAATCAAAACAGTCAGTTCCACAAATGGTTTTTTAGTTGGAATCTTGTACAGTTTTGGGCTTGGTGAATAATGAAAATACTTAAAAACTTTTAATGGTTGTAAAATATTTCGTAATAATAAAACATAAAATAAGGTCATTTCAAAAACAGAGATAAAACGTTAATTAAAAAGTAAATTAGATTTTAAAAATTAAAATTAAATAAAAGAAGCAGAGAATATCTAACATAACTTTTCTATTTTAAAACTGAATACTGGTAAATTTTTGACTACCTCAATATATAGAATAACCACATACTGGATTCGATCAGTTACAAACAGAAAGGCAATTATGGTTTAGAAAAAAATAAATTTGTTTGTATGTTTGCGGCTAGACTACCTTGCTGTATTTATATTAGTATGTGGTTCATTATATTGTGGTTTGTTTGATACGCTAGTTGTTTGGTTTGTTTTGTTGTCTTTTAAAGCACAGGTAAGGCGCATCTAAAGATGTACTAATACACTAGTGCTTAAACTCAGGAAACGCAAAGAAATTTTGTCAAATCTATCTCAAAAAAAAACAAAAGGCCACTCACTGAAGAAACTATCTCTTTTTTAAAGCATTAGTCAAAGGAAATCCATTAAATAACTTTATGACACACTTCGTTATACCAACCCAAGTTTTTTTGTAGCTTAATTGTTTCCCTTTTAACTAGCTTTCCCTCCAAGACGGTACTCAACAAACTAAGGTTCAAACAACAAAAAATGAAAGTATTTGGCCTACTAAAACAGTTTCACCCAAAGTTGCACTCGGCTCTGGAAAAAGGATAGTTTCAGGAATCTAAAATTTCTGTTTATTCAATACCTCCAACCAAACTACATTGCTCATACTTTTAAGGCAAATAGCTGCATTCCTAAAAGATTTTTTAACTTGCTTTTTTAATTCTTTATTTGAAATGTTATTTAGTAACTACTGTTAACAAAATAACTGTTAAGGAGAGGATCATGTGACAATTTGGTTGTCTGAAACATTAAATTAAATCTTTCAGTCGAAGTCAAGGAATGAAAGATACTGAAGGCAGCTCTAGTTTTTA
Organism: Willaertia magna; assembly: GCA_902984215.1. Classification (NCBI taxonomy): domain Eukaryota; phylum Heterolobosea; class Eutetramitea; order Acrasida; family Naegleriidae; genus Willaertia; species Willaertia magna. The sequence continues at coordinate 9,926 of CADWAF010001627.1, forward strand.
GAATTGCCCATCAAACAACTGTCACAGCCATCTCAAAAAAAAAAACAAAATGTTGTTGAGAACCTTGTCTGGTTTTAAAACGTTTGTCAAAAGAAATCCTCTTAAATTACTAAGTTATATTCAATGCAATTGCAAACCTACCAACAGAAAGCTAAATCATACGAGTCTTATCAGAGGGGAAGAGCAATTGTCACAGATTAGTTTCCCAAAATTATTTAACTGCAAAATATTATCAAAAACAGAAAAGATGTTAATCATTTTAGCTTACGCTGCATATATAATTAAGCATTTAGGAGCAACAGATTGCAGAGGAGAAAGAAATTTGCAAGGAATATTTATTGAGGTGTGCGAAAAGCTTTTCGGTACACTTAGTTTTAAGATGGAACAAGAAATAAAAACAGACCACACAGAAAATGATTCAGGAAAGGGTTTTACGGACCTGATTTGCAAAGAATTAAATGCAATTATAGAGCTAAAGCTAGTAACACATATTGCAAAAAAAACAAAAAAAGAATTTGTAACTGAAGAAGAATTGCAACAAATGTCTGCAAAAGATCTTATGGATTACTCTGTAGGGGGGCTGTCAACTAAAGGGGTCGTTACAAAAAGGGGAAAGGTGTCAAAGGTAGTGGAAAAAGCATGGAAACAGGTTCATCAATATAAAACAAATCCTGATTATCCAAACAAATTGGTTTTTGTTATGGTAGGATTTTGTCGCTTTTTGGCAAAAACTAGTCACAGCGATGCTGTTTTTGAACTGGTGCCAGTTTATAAAGGGGGAGTTGTTTATTATGTACTTGAAGAAATTTAGGGGAATCAAAAGTTTTGTAAATAAACTATTCTCTTGTTTTTATTGTTATTTTAAGTTTTTGTTGGAAAATTCATTTATTTATATTAATTGTCAAATTATTAGTAATTAAAATTAAATCAAAATGAAATTAATAAAAAATTATTAAAATAATTTCTAATTTTTAAATGAAAATATGATAATTTAATGAATAAAAATAATAAATAATAAATAACTTAAAATATAAATTTTAAATAAGTAAAAAAATTAATCAAATAATAAAAAATTTTTATTTATATTAAAAAAAATTTAGTATTAATGTAACAATTCTATTAAGAAAAATAAAAAGAAAAAAAATAAAAATTATAATATTTTTTAATTTAATTTTTATTTAAGATATTATATTATTTTTATTTTTTATATATATATTTAATACATATATTTAATTTAAACTATATTAAAATTTTTATATTGATATTATTTAATAAATAAATTATTTTTTTTTAAACTATAATCTTATTATTTTTAATTACTTAAATTAAATAATAAAAAAATTAATAAAATTAAATAATAATAATTAATTAATAATTTTAAAAAATATTTTTATAATGAATTAAATATTTAATAATTTATTATTTTAATTTTAATTATATTTATTTATTTACAATAAATAATAATATATTATTAATTAAATCTTGATAATTAGAAAAATTATTATTAATAAAAATAAAATCAATTTATTAAAATAATCTTAAAATTATTAAAACAACTCTCCGCAAAGAAAATAATTTTAAAATTATTCTTAGCTTTTACAAAATTTGTTACCTAGCGGGGGCGAGAGGGAATCGAACCCTCGGCTAAAGCTTTGGAGGCTTCAATGTTACCATTACACCACCGCCCCTCGATACATATAATAATTCAAAGGAAAAAAGAAACAACAAACACCCAAACAAATTGTGGGTTTATTGAAAGGACACTTTTGTATTGCCGATCAAAGAGCAACTCCAATACAAAAAAATTTTCTTTATCAAAAAAAAAATAAGGCTTCATGATCTAAATTAATTTAAATCTAAATACAATAAATAATTCTAACATGTTAACTAATACAACAATAAATAATACAACAACAACAACAACATCATCTAATAACAATACAACA
>CADWAF010001636.1:0-16425 GCA_902984215.1 Willaertia magna
TTATAACCATGACCTAAACATAAAGTTTTTGGACCTGAATATTTAACACATTTACTTTCAGTTTTATATTGTTCACATTTACCTGCACCAACAGTTTTCCAATCACAACATTCTTTCTTTGTACCTTTCCATTCATAATCAGTACATTGTCCTTTAATTGATTTGTATTTGTGACACTTTTCATAACAATATTTTTCTGGTTGTTTACCATAAGTGTCAGTCTTTTTATCTGCTGGTTTACTATTGGCAAAAACAAAACTTAATAGTACACTCAAAAGTACAGCTAAAGCTACAACTTTGAAACGCATTGTAAATTATTTTTTTTTGTTGTTGATGAATTGTCACTTTGTAGTTTCAATTTTAATTTATAGTATTTCATCCGTTCTCTTTGTAAATTAAAAGTTTAAAAAAGGAACAACATAATTTTCTGCAATTGTGTTAATATTTGATATACAATTTAAAATGTAAAGACATTTGATAAGGTGGACAATAATTGTCATAAATCTACATTGAGATAAATTACTTTACTAACAATTTTCTTTAATTATTATTTACGTTTTCATTGTAGTCAAGTTTTAAAATCAAATAGAGTCGTTTAAACATTGTTTTTATTCCTATAAGAAGTGAGCCGCAAGAAATAGATATCAAAAATGTTCGAGTAAATAGTTTTACATTTTTTGTTGTGTACTGCGGCTGTGGCTATGTAATTTTTTTTTACGTTCGCTTTATTTTTTATAATTTTGTTTTTAACGGATAAACGACGAGGGAAAGTTCTTTTGATTTCACAAAAGGTACAACATGAAAACATCAATTGCGTTTACAATAGTAACTTCCAGTTAAAATCCAATTATTTCTTTTTAAATTATCAATTAATTTTAAACATACAAACATAAATGTATAATTTTTACAATAAGGCGCACCTCACGTTATTTGACAAGAAAGCAATATAAATAATAAATAAACAATGTGCAACACCAAAGTTCTTTTTTCAACGTCTAACTATGGATACCCACCCCTGTATGGGAAATTTCATTCATCTGTCTAGTCAACTAGGGGTAAATCTTGATCGCTGGATGAACTTAAAACAACAAACAACTCTTTAAAAAAGAACATGATATCGTCTGGGTAGTTCCTTCCCCAGTGGTTCGTAAAAACCTGCCAACTGAAGAGGAATTCAACATTGGCAGCAATAATGGTGAAGATGATGAAGATCAAACTATTTCTTCTGAAAGTGCTATTGTTATCAAGCTCGTAGATACTTTTCGCTTAGTAGAAAGTCCATGGGACAAAAAATCCTACATGACTTACATTAAATCTTACATGAAAAATCTACAAGATAAGTTAAAAAAGGAATATCCAGAAAGAGTCAACTTGTTTACTAATTCTGCTTCTTCTTTTGTAGAATTGGTTTTGGACAACTTTAATGATTACTCTTTCTATCAAGGTGATTCGATGGATCCATACGGAATGGTGGTGTTAATGAAGTATGCAGAGGATCAAACGCCTGAATTTTACTTCTTTGTTGATGGATTGGTAGAGGAAGAGAGTGAATAAATAATACCTTTCTCTTTCAAAAAGTTCCAAATAAAAAGCAACATGTGTAGAAATAAACATGTGAAAATCCATTACACAAATATCATTGTCAACAAAATCACTTTGTCAATCCAACAAATTTCATTGCTTTCTTTAACATTACTTTATCAACATTAATATTTGGTCTAAAATAATCATTGTAATATCTAGATACCTTAATAGTTAATCTTGTATTATTATTACTTAAATGTTCATCCATTTGTTAACAATCATTGTTTTCTTCTTCTTCTTTTTGATTTTTCTTTTTCTTTGTATTCTTTTTATCCTTTTTATTTGTACTTTTCTTTCTCTTTTTATTGTCTTCTTCTTCATCACTTGATTCGTCAAAGTACTCGTTGAAAATAATAAAACTTGGTGAGCTATTTGTTGTTGTAAAGTATTAGTACTGGAAAGCGTGGTATTATTATTTTGTAATTTAAAAGTATCTCCTTTGTGAGAAAAGTTGATGTTCCACTTTATTTTCTTACATTTTTTAAAAATTAATTTAAAACTATTTTTCCAGTTTTTCGTTGATTTTAAATTAAGTGTACGTAAGAGAGAAATGTGATTGTAAAAAACAACAAGTTAACAACTTTATTTACTTTTTAATAGTCATTTGTTTCCAGTTTTGTAAAATATAATTAATTTTCTCTAATGAATAATCACATCTATTCCATACACTAATTTCCTCAACAATAAAACCTTCACCACCATCATTCTTTAAATTACAATTTAAAGAAATAATTAACCAATTATTAATTTTTTCACAATTTTGAATAGCTACTTGCACAACCGCTCCAATTCCCTTAATTGAGTAAGGATTTTCTTCTGGTTCAGTATATAAAATATTTAAGTAAAATTTAAATAATTTTAAATTATTTAATGCAGTTTCATAAAATGTATCTTTTAATTGATCATTAAATTTAGATAAATTTAAAAGTTGCAAAAAAGCTATTTGATAAAATTGGAATTTTAGAATTTTTAGAATTTTTCTTTTTTAAAACTTTTACAAATTGCATATAATTAAATAAATATAATTCCATTAAATTATTTTGAAAATATTTTTTAAATAAAATTTCTTTATTGTCAATTAAGAAATAATTATTATTGTAAAATCCAATATTTTTATTTTGTAAAATTGGATTATTTAATAAATTAATATATCTATAATTATTTAAAATTGAAATATCTTTAATATTATTATTTTGAATATCTATAAATAAATTATTTTGTAAATTTAAATTATTAATATTTTCAATTTTATTATTCGCTAAACTAATTTGATTTAAATTTAAATTATTTAATGATTTTGGAATTTCATTTAAATTTAATTTTTCTAATTTAATTAATTTTAATTTTTGAAATTTAAAATTATCTAAAAATTCTTTTGTAATAATTGTTTCAGTTCCATCATTATTATATTTCTTAATTGTTGTATTTATACATTCAAATGTTGTTAAATTTTTAAAATTAAATAATTTTTCAAAACGATTTGTTGTTGTATAAAGATTACAATCAATAATTTGTAAACTAAATATTTTATCAGAACGTTGTAAACTTTCTAAAAACTTTACAATATCAAACTGATAATCTTTATTATTATAACATTCTTCACCATTATTTATATTTCTAATAATAATATTGCCACTAAAATAAATATTTGATTTCGTAAATATATTATAAACTGTTACTAAATCTGAAAAGATTGCTAAATTTAAATTTTCAGATTTAATTACAACTTTTGTTTCATTTAATTTTTCTAATAAATTATTATAAGAGTTATAATCTGTAATTATATTGCCACAATTTAATTTTAATTTCTTTAAATTATTAAAAATATTTTTATCACAAATTTTTGCCATTTCATTTGCAAATTTATTTAAATATGCTCCCCAACGAGAAGTAACTGTTAAATTTTGTAAAGAAGTTACTTTTTGAAAATCAATTATAATTTGAGCTAATTGTTCGCCAATGAAAAAATAACCGTAACTGTGTATATCTTGAGTGCATTTAAAGTTTAATAAATGTTGTGATTGTTTATTACAATCATTATTTTTAAATAAATTTGCTAAATCTTCAATAAATAATAATTTAAATCTTTCTAAATTTCTTTCTTGATCATAATATCCGGATTGATTAAAAATAAAATATTTAACATTTGACTTGTGATTTAATAAAAAAGTATATTTATAAAATTGAATAATAAAATCTCTAAAATCATTAAAAGTTAAACGTGATTGACCATAATAATCAATTTCACTAATTAAAGAAACATCAATCTTTAAACCATTTACAAAATGTAAAATTGATGGAAATGTTTTACAAAAATCTAATTTTTTACCTTCAAGAAAGTCCCAAGATTTTTTTGTACCAGTTGACAAGCCATTTTCAATAAATTCCTTTACAATTAATGGTTTATTTTTATCTTGTAAATAAATATTCATTACAGATAATAAATTATCTTCATTTAAATTTAAAATTACATTATAAGTAATTTGTTGTTGAATTAAAATTGCAATTTTTTTACAAGTTAAATAAAAATTTAAAAATAAATCATTTTTTGTAATAAATGGAATAATATGATGAATAAATAATGATCCATTTGAATAATCTAATAATAAATTAAATATTTTGTTTTTAATTTCTTTTGAATTAAACCATTCTTTATTTTGATACATTTTCAATAAATGATTATTGAAATGTGAAAGAGCTGTTTTAGTTCCATTATCTTCAACCTCTTTTATGTTTAGTTTTTTTGTTTGTATTAAAAATAAAGTAATTAATATATTTTAAAAATAATAGTTAATTCTTTAACAACAGTAACAACAATAATACTGTACAGTTAAAGAAAATAAAATGAATGATAATAAAAAAGTAAAAAAATAAAATAAATTATATTACTACTATTAAATATAAATCATTTATAAAAAAATATTTTTCCTTTTTTGTTTCGAGTGAAAATTTAAATAAAAATAATAAAATATATTATATTTATTATATTTAACAAATAAAAAATATTGTTTTTGTCAAATTTTATAATATTCTAATTTGTTATTGGAGTTAGAGTGGATTTAAAACAGTTGACTGAATACTGGCATTAATTGTTGTTTGCATTAAAGTGAAAAGATCACAAAATAAATTTAACATCTCTTTTATTGATACCTTTAACTGTTATTTACATAAATTTTGAATTAATTTTGAATTAATTTATCTTCTAAATCCTTTGGAATAAAATAGTTATTAAAAACTTCTGGAGTTTTCCTTCTAATTTCATCTAAACCACCACCTTCTTCTCCACAATAAGGTTGAACTGTATAAAGAATAAAATCTTTACGATTTGCCAATGATGTTTTTGGAATACACATTGATGCACCCTTTTCATTGTTGTTATTAGAAACAACTATAGGACTATGACTACTTCCAAATAAAGATGTAGAACTGTGACCACTTCCAAATAAAGATATTGGTGAACTAACAGAATTAACAGTTGCATTGTTGGTACCATTTAAATTATTATTAATACCAAGTAATTCTAATGATCTTAACTTTACTTGTGTATTAATTGTTGTATTAATCCCTTTTTGTGAAGCTAATTTACAATAATCACTTAAAATAGAAAATGCAATCTGTAATTTTGTAAAAACAAATTCTGAAATATAAATATTCTTCCAACAACAATCATGATTACCAGAACCAAATTGATCTGACATATCAACTAACCTATCCATTAACTCACCATAAGCATATAAACAAGGTATTTGATCTGCTTTAGAAATACCAACATAACAATTACCTACATGCATTGCTATTGTAATTTTAGGTAAATTAATCTTATGATCATCTAAATAAATAGAATAATTATTATTTGAATTAAATAAATAATGAATTGTCATTATAAATTGAACAGTAGATAATAAATAGTCATAAGCATTTCCAGTTATTTCCAAAGAAGATGTTGAACCACTTGTTGTTGTTGTAGTTGTAGTTGTATTTGCAACACTTCCACTTTTTGAAAATTTTTTAGTTGAATTAAATGTTGTTGCTGCTTCACTACTACTTTGAATATCAACATCTTCTTCCTCTTCATTAGACATTGATTTTAAAAAGATAAATTTCTTTGAATTTACATTTGTTTGATTAAATCCATGAAATTTTGCAATTTTCTTTAAAATTTCAGTAACTTTTGCAAAATATTGTAAAAATTTATCACTACTTAATTTACAACGAATTTTTGACGGGTTAAAATCTACTTGTAATGAAATGGCAACTGTATTCTTTTTCATTTCAAATAATTGATCCTTTTCAATAAAATTATTATTATCACAAATATTATTAATAATCTTTTGTTTTTGATATTGTTTTAATTTTATCATTAAATCTTCAGGTATTAAACTATAATAAATCTTTTCATAATTATCTCTAATGTCACTTGACATTTTCATTTGATTATTTAAAGCAATAATTAAATTTTGTTTTGTAATTAAAACATTTTCAACATTATTTCTTTTAATTAAAGCAAATAATGTAGACATTGTTACAACAAAAAATATACCAAATAATCCAACTATAATAATATAAAATCCATTATAAAAAACAAACTGTAAATCTCTAGAAATTACAACAAATAAAGTTTCTGAAGTTGTATTAATAGCTGAATAAAATAAAGTATTAGTTCCATAAGTTAATGGTAGTTCATCTAATTGATGTTTAATTATATGATTTAAAGTATCATTATTATAATCTTCTCTTGTAAATAATGATGCATTTATATAACTATTATTAATATCTTGCATAAATTCTTTACTTGAATTTTGATTATGAAATAAATATTGTCCCCTGTCATTAATCATCATAATATTATTATTTTTGGCAATTTCATGAGCACTATTAAAGATTGTAGACATTTTTAAATTAATAATTACAAATCCACTTCTCATCATTTTACTTCCATCACTTGCAATAACAATTTTACTATCATTATTTGATTTAAATAAATAAAATTCATCTTCCCTTAAATCACAAAGTATTGTTCTTTGTATACGAGTAACTGGTGTATAAGGAATTACTAACGCGCCATCTTCTTTATTTAACTGTACTATCGTAGCATAAGAACCATTAACGGACTTTCCCGCCAAATAATCCCCATAAAAAGTAGTAGTAGCCTTATTTTGTAATTGTGTAACCCTTAAAGGTTCAAAATAGCCTTTCCCCAAATCTTTATTGTCAATCCTAATCATCTCCCTTCCATCATGATTAATGACTCTAATATTACTAACTGTAGCGTTATAAGCTTTAGCAAATTGTAAATACGTATTAATTGTCATTGTTGCATCTTTTAAGTTATATGGGTAATTTTCTGCACAATTATTAAATCCATTTAATTTACAATGTTGTAATTTTGTATAATTACAAAAAGTTTCACCAAATGATGGGGTTGTGGCAAAATAATTAACCCACGCACTATTTCTATTAATTAATGTTTGTAATGGAATTAAAATGGAATGACAAATATTTTGATCATTTAAATTTGTTCTTCTTATTCCTTCAAAGAAAGCAAATGGTAAAGTAATAATTAAAACTAAAATAATAAATAGAATTGAAAAGGTGATTTGTGAACATTGATTATTTAATAAATGATTTATATTTTTAATGAAAGAAATAATTTTTCTTTTTAAATGATTCTTTTTTTTGTTTTTGTTAGATGTTTTATTTAATTGTTTTGTTTGTTGTTTTTTTTTCTTTTTTTTAACTTCCTTTTCAGTTGTTGTTGTTATTGCTGCTGCTGTTTTGTTATTATTATTTAATGTACTTATTTTATTTTCTTTAACTGTACTTGTTATATTTGTTATTGCTGTTGTTGTATTTGTTGCTATTGTTGGAGAATTAACTATTACTTCTGATAAATTAACACTTTTCTTATTATAATCAACATCACCACCACTTATTGTTGTAGTTGCTGTAGTTACTGTAGTTGTTGTTGGAGAGTGATGAATTGGTGATGATAATGGTACATTATTTAATGATATTTCATCACTAAGTGGACTATTACTTAAAAAAGAACTATTAGATGAATTACTTGTACTATTATTTGGAGAAGAAGAAACTACTTGTAATAAATTATTTCTTTGTTGTTGATCTATTTGATTTAACAATAAATGATCATTAACAATAGTAGTAGCAGTGGTATTTAAAATTGTGTTATTATTTGGTATTTGAGACATTGTTGTCCGTTAATTGTTTTGTTTGTTTTGTTTGTTTTATTTATTTATTTGTTTGTTTTAATTTTCATGAAAAGATAAGTTTAATCAAGTTTCACAACATCGTCTTTTCTATTTTTGTTTAAATCTGTTTTTGATACATTTTAGTGAATTATCTTTGTTATTCTATATGGTTTAAGTAATCTTTAAAAAGATTTCGGAATCTTTTGAATCATTATTTAAATGATGGAAAAGTTTCTTGGGTTTTAAAGTTGACATTTTTTTTTTAAAGTGGTTGTCCCAACAATTTTTATTTGGTTGTAAAATAATTTTTTCAAAAAATAATATATGCAATTAAAAACTGTCTTATAGTAAATCCTAATATAGTCAAAACAAAATACTTGCCATAAATTAAAATTTGACCTAAAAAAACCGTCAATTCAATCAAGTCTATGACGTTGGTCAATTGTTGTTAATAATTTGGTTGGTTATTGTTGTAAATTTTTTTAATTTTTGGGCGGTTTTCTTATTTATTTAGTAATTACTTATGTATGGCAAGTATTTTGTTTTGACTATATTAGGATTTACTAGAGAACAGATTAAAAATAACTAGTATTTACTGATTGGGTTGGGGACCTCTCGGGAACTCTCAGTGCTGTAGATTTAAAACTTTTCAAAAAAAAATTAAAAAAAATGTCACTATTCGATATTGATGATAATCTTTTTTGTTTTATAATTTTTAATTATTTAGATGACAGATCACTAATTGAATTGTCTTTAACTTGTAAAACTTTTTACAAATTAATTGAAGGAAATGAAGAATTTAATTTTTGGAAAATAAAATTTAATAATTATTTAAATCTTTTTTTACAAAATAACGTTATTCCATTATCTCATAAAAGTACTAACAACAATGTCCATTCAAATAAAGAACCTAAACTATCTTTAACAGAAGAAAATAAATTAACATTAATTAATGAAAGAATTTCTAAATTTCTAAATGTTTACAAAAATAAAATGTTTCAAAACTTAAACGAATTAAATATTGATAAAATAAAATATATTTTATTAAAACATAAATATATTTTTTTAAAACCAAATAAAGAAATTAATATCTATCCTAACCAAATTTATCCATATTACAATGATTTTCATACCTTAGCTTCATTAGATCAAAAATTTTGGCGCACATTTTACTCAAAAATCATTTTAAAACCAAAAAATATTTATCACTGTTGTATTTTACTTTCTTATTTTAATCAAGAAGAAGAACGTTATGATAATTCATGGCAAATCTTAATTGGAATAGAAACAAATATTAATAAACCATTTATAGAAACATTATTATCTTTTAATAGTGGAAAACATAATAATAATGAAGAAAGAAAGTATGAAGATTTTGGGTTTGGATATTGTGTAAAGTCAGATGCCTTAATAGAGAATGGTTGTACTAGTTATAATGTGAAAACTGTTAATAATGGAGGTGATTGTATTGGTGTAAAGATTGATTTTATGAAGGAAGGGGAAGCTTCACTTACTTTTTATTTAAAGAATGGTGAAGAAAGAAATTATAAAAAGAAAGTGAATAGTAAAAAGGAATATCAATTTGTTGTTAGTTTAGTAAGATCTAAACAATTAATTACATTATTTCCATGGGATGGAAATGTTGAGAATTTAAAATATTAGCGCAGTTGATCAGGGTTGTTTACAATAATGATTGCTTCAGACTATTTTTAGGAAAGTATTTGGTTGAATAAAGAAAATATAACTTTAACGGACACATCATTTCAGTCAACTAGGCATGCTAATTCAATTAAAGTGGAAAGTCAATTGTAATTAATTAATTTTAACAAAAAAAATTAATTTCTCCAACTTATTCACAACAGAACTTTCCTCCTGCTCCTTTTGTAAATTTGACCTTTGTAATAGAACATTAGTTTTTGTAAAAAGTAATGTATAAATGTTTTCGTTCGCCTTTGGGACATGTAATGTTACCGTTTTTCATTCCTTTTTTTCAAATTACTTATCAGTCATAAATTAGAAGAAGAAAAAAGAAAATTCTCCAAAAATTACTATAGAGAATATCTCCAAATTTTAGAAATAGCAAAACTTAAAAGTAAATTTACTTTATTAGTGTTGCATTTCGTGTTATCCTACTATCTTTTAAAAAAACATTCGCATAAATTCGTTGAGGGATTGTATAAGGTGAGACTACTTTCTTTTTATTGTAGTGGTGGTTTTTGTGGTTGTTTTAAATCAACTGTGACTTGTAAAAAACACATTAAAAAAAAATTGTCAAAAGAACACTTATAACTTGTTTATTGTAAACTATAAAACAATACTTTACAATACACAACAATACACCTAACTCATACTATCTACCTTTTCCGTATAATCTTACATTTTTATACTGGAGACACCATTCACATCAATTTTTACCACTTGGAGCACCAATCCACTCTACATTTGGACTTTCAATAGGAAATCTCAAAAAACAGAGAGAAAAAGAGAGAAACATCCATCTTCACAGAAGACTCTGCTCATTTTTCATTTTTTCCAAAAAACAAAAAATAGTTTGTTGTTGTTATCTTCCACAACAGAGCAACATATACCCTTGCCTTGATTGCTGCTTTTTTGCTTGCTTGCTTGGATAAATTTTTGTGTGATAAATTTATTTGATAAGAATTAATAAGAATTTTTGTTATAAATTTTATTTATTGGAGTGTAATATCATTTTGTACATTATTTTAATTTATTAAAACGTAAACGTAAGGAAAATATATAAAAACAATAACAACAACAACAATATGGTTAATAATGAAAGTAATTCTTCCTCTTCAAATGAAGGAAATAATTTAAATAACTCGGATGAAGAAGGTGAAGAAATAAACAATAATAACAATAAACAACATCTTAGAGAACATCAAGAATTTCAACAACAAAGGTTTATGATGTCTGATAATATGGATGACTATGAAGATGATAATCATCTATATAATAACAATAATAATAACCAACAATTCTCTACTTTTAATATGCAACAACCTCCAAATCCACCATCTACAACTACATCCAAACCTCAAGTAAATAAATCCCAAAGTAGTGGATCATCCTCTCTATCTAATCAAGCCTTCCAAAGAAATACTTATGATAACAATCAATTACCTACTTCACTACCCAATGTTTCCTCAAAAGCCAAAGGTCTTTCAGCTGCAAAGAAACGTAGACGTTTTACTGCTGAGGAAGATAGAAAAATTAAAGAAGGAATTGCAAAGTATAAGAAGGATCATGGTGGAAATAATATTGATTGGGATGGGGTAACTAAATTAGCAGGAATTGATAGAACTAAAGATCAGATAAGAAGCAGATATATGAGAATGAAAAAGGATTCAGATGATGTACCTGGATCGTCATCATCATCATCAAAGAACATACAAAATAGTTCAAGTAATCAAAGTAATGCAGAGATGCATCAACAAAACTCAAATAATGAAATTATAGAACCAATGAATACAGATATGAATCAAACGATGGAAAGTTCTACAAAGAAACAAAAAACTTTACCTCAAATGTTTGCAAATAATCAATCAGGCTTGGTTAATACTGCTTCTAATGGATCTAATGGGATAGTTAATGCAAATAGTGGTAGTAATCATCAACAACAATATGTAAATACAAATGGAGGAGTATCTTCTAGTAGTAATGCTGAAAGAATGTTTATTCATGGAGGATCTAATAGTAATAGTATGTTTAGTGATGCAAGTAACAGTAATTCATTATCATTCGGAGGAGCTAATAATATAGGAAATGTTGGAAATACTAATAGTAATAATAGTACAATGCATAGTATCGGTGCTATCATTACTAACAATAATAGTAACAGTAAAATAAGTAATAATAATAATGAGATGATAACATCTAGTCAACAACAACAACAATATATTAGAAATTTACAGTCGGAGATTGAACAGTTGAGAAGTACAATGAATCAAAAGGATAAACAATTAGAATTTTTAGAAACTAAAGCTAAAGGTTTAGACTCTGATGTTATTCAATTAAAGAATATATTACAAGACTATGAGAATAAAGGAATGAGTAAAGACAAAAGGTTTAGAGAGATTTTAATACAATTATTAAGAGAAAAAGCTGAAAGAGAAAGACAAGAAGATAAAAGAAAAGTTAATGAGAAATCTATAACTATTGGTACAATAACTTATCAAAAAGGCTTAGACGTTTATGAAGTTTGGCAAGATGGTACTCAATTCCAGCAATTAAAAGAATGTTATAATTCAATAATATCGGAAAGAGATAAATTAGAGAAATTAAAGAAGAATATACAAAAACAAAGACAACAATTAAGAAAAGAACAAACAAATCATCAAAACTCGAATGATGTAGATTATTTAAGAAGATTAGAAGAACAAATGAATGATTTAAATGAACAAGAAGAAGCAGTTAAGATTTCATTAAATCAATTGAAGAAAGAAGAAGCACAAAATTTAGCTGAACAAGAAAAATTATTAATTGAGAAATCTATTCAAATAAGAGAAATTAAAAGAATTAGAGATCAAGAAAGATCAATGTTTAAGAATTATCCTATCATTGGACATCAAAAATATATTCCAACGACATCTGAAGGTCCTGGCATTCCACAAATTAATGGACAACAACCACCACCTGGAAATCATCATGAATACTTTTTAATGAAGATGTTAGGTAAAGGTGGGTTTAGTGAAGTATATAAAGCATACGATTTAACTGAATTTAAAGTAGTTGCATGTAAAATTCATCAATTAAATCCAAATTGGAAAGAACATCGTAAAGAGAATTATATTAAGCATGTTTTAAGAGAATGTCAAATTAATCAAAGCATTAACCATGATAAATTAATTAAGATGTATGATACATTTGTTTTTGATAATAATACATTTGTGACTGTATTGGAATATTGTGAAGGATCAGATTTAGATTTGTACATTAAAAAACATCAAAGAATACCTGAAAGAGAGGCTAAAAACATTATTGCACAAGTGTTTAGTGGTTTAAATTATTTAGCTCAACAGAAGCAAAAGATTATACACTACGATTTAAAACCTGCAAATATATTATTCGATAAAGATGGTAACATTAAGATTACAGATTTTGGTTTATCTAAAATTATGGAGGAAGAAGATAAAGATATTGAATTGACATCACAAGGTGCAGGTACTTATTGGTATTTGCCTCCAGAATGTTTTCATAATCCATCAGGTGAAGGTCCTCCACCAAAGATCTCTAATAAGGTTGACGTTTGGTCTGCTGGTGTAATCTTTTATCAAATGCTTTATGGTTGTAAACCTTTTGGTAATAATTTATCTCAGCAAAAGATTTTAAGTGAAGGTACAATTATTAATGCAACTCAAGTTAGTTTTCCTGATAAACCACATGTGTCAGAAGAGGCAAAAGAATTTATCCAAAAGTGTTTAACTCATGATATGAATAAGAGACCTGATGTTAAAGCTTTATATAGTGATTCTTATTTGAGGGGTAGTGCACCTACTTCAAAGAGTAGTTCAAAAAAGAAAGAGAAAGAGAGTAATAGTAGGGATAATAGTAACAGTGGTCCTGTCAGTTTTCATTCTTTTATGCAATAATAATTAATTTATTATTTAATTTTGTGCGATTTGTGTTAAATTTATAAGCGCATTTATGTAAAAGATTTGCGTTTTACTAAGAGTTTCAATTAGTACGCCAAAAATAAACTTTGGTTGTCTGTCATCTATTTAATTTGCCTCTAAATTAAACAATAAAGTTGACTTAATTAACTATAAGCTAAAAGTAATAGAAGCAAACATTAACTATAAGCTTATAGTAATAGAATAGAATAATAGAAAATATCTACGGCCATCTCATCCCGTCCGATTTGAGAAGTTAAGCACAGTAGGACTACATTAGTACTGTGAATATTTTCCATTTATTTATTGTTCTTTCTTTTATTTTCTCTTAAAGAGAGTTTTGTTTGCTGCTCTTGTGCTCATGTGGAAATGTTTGAGATTGTTTATTCAAACAACACCATTCTGCGCGATAAAGTAATAGAAATCCTTAATAAATACCCAAATTTTGTTAATAAAAGATTTGGTGTGTATAGTAGAACACCTCTTCACATGGCTATTCAAAATGGAAATATGGTAAACAACTAAAGATAAATTTGGAACAGATAAGCGTTGAGGAAAAAAGATAGAAAAAATAAAAAAATCAGTGTATTTCAATACTATGTTGTTGTAGTTTATAAATAAAGAGTGAGCGCCAAAATTTTTTTTACAACGAAGTGTCTTGGCCGCGGAATAGTGTGACTGTAATTTTGTAAAGATGTACTAAAGATATTTACAAGATATTTAATATATGGCAACGGACTTCAGCGTACGCTTTAAGCAAATTAATTAAACACGTTAAGCTTCTACTACCTCTAGCAACCAATAGAAGTGAAAAAAAAGAACACAACTATTTAACACACAAACAATAAATACTATTAATGGCTGATACTTATGAATTAACTTATTTTCACTTTCCAGGTAAAGCAGAACCAATTAAAATGATTTTAGAAGTTGGTAATATTCCATATAAATATCATGGAATTACCTTTGAAGATTGGCCTTCCATTAAACATTCCACAAGATATGGACAAATTCCATTCTTAAAGAGAAGTAATGATAATTCAGAATTTGAATTATATCAACCCTTAGTAATTGCTAGATATTTAGCTAAAGAAAGTGGTCTATATCCAATAGATAATTATCAAGCAGCACAATCTGATGAATATGTTAATGTTGTTAAAGATCAAGTGGAAGAGTTTTATAAGGCATTCTTTGGACCAAATAAAGATGAAGATATTAAGAAGTTTTATGCAATTACATTTCCAAATGTTTTAAAGGCTTTAGAAAATCAAGTAAAGTCAACTGGTTATTTAGTAGGTAGTGGTTTAACATGGGCTGATATTTATCTTTTCGATTTAAATGGAATTGCTTAATTTACCTGCAAAAAGTCATTCTTTAATTGGTTCAGTGCAATAAAAACTGTGACAAAAACTTCTTGAGATAGTCAGAGCTTGCAAGTAAGGTACCATTGCGCTGAATATGAAGATTACAATTTATGAGAAATCTATTCAAAACCAATCAAAAGTTCACTCAAAATGATGTACTTACACTTGGGGATGATATTGAACAAATAAAAAGGGCTTTAGAAATTGAAAATGAAAAGGCAGAGTTGGTAAAAGAAGCAATAGTAATACTTAAAGAAAACTATAGCACAATTAACAATCAATCTGTTATGGTGGACATTGAACCATTTCGTGGATAAAACTTATTAATATTAACTGTTCTGTACCTTTTATTCTGTACAACAAATTTAATAAACACTTTCAAAGAAGACAACTGTCTTCTTGTCTTACAAATAACAAACCCATTCATTGGTTCAAACATTCGTACATATTCATCATTATCTTTCTGTTGTATAAAGAAGTTTAAATGGGTTATAAAGAATTAAAAAGGAAAGAGATCTCGATTTATATTCACATACCAGCAAAGAACATACTTTGATTTATAGCTAGTCAAACCTCAAAATAGTGTATAATGACTCTTCACATGCATACCAAAGGGAAATTGTCGGCCATTAAACAATAATCACTGCCAAATATATGTGAATATTCCCTAATTTTTGGTAAATTTTGCTCTGTTTTGAAAATCAATCCTATATGAAAATTACTATAAAAACGAAAGATGTCAATTCATTTCACACCATCAAAAAAAAATAACAATGTTAAAGACTTGTGTATTTGTTTTATTGGCATTATTGGTAACATTTATTGCTACTGTTGCTTTAGCAGGTAATATTAATGTAAGAACAATTGTAACTTCTGAAAAACTCGGTACTGGAGTATTAACTGGTCCAGAATCTTTATTATTTGATCCAAATGAACCAAATGTATTATATACTGGTATTGCTGATGGTAGTATTCGTAAATTTAATGTTGAAACTGGTGAAACAACACTCTTTGGTTATTCAGTTCCAAATTTAGATGAAACTGTCAGAGCTACTTGTGGTGCTTCAGTTTTAAATGAACCAACTTGTGGAAGAGTTTTAGGTTTAGCATGGACTGGTGAAGGTGATTTATTAGTTGCTGATGCATATAAAGGTTTATTAAAGATTTCTAAATCAAATCCATCAAATGTTCAAGTTTTAGTCAATTCATACAATGGTGTTCCATTAAAATTCACAAATTCAGTTGTCATGTTAAAAGATAATAGAACTGTTTATTTCACAGACAGTAGTACTTTATACTCACGTATGCAATTTGTTGCAACTGTTGTCAGTTCTAAACCAGATGGTAGATTATTTAAATTAGATTTAATCACCAATGAATTAACTGTAATTTTAGAAGATTTAGAATTTGCAAATGGTATTGCATTATCTGAAGATGAAAAATTCATGGTTATCAATGAATGTAGTGCAAGAAAGATTAGAAGATATTGGTTAAAAGGTCCAAAGGCAGGTTTAGATGACGTTTTTGTTGATGATATTGGTGGATATAATGATAACATTGTTGCAGATGGAAATGGTAATTTCTTAGTTGCTTTATATTCATACACTGCAGATGCAATGTCAGCAATTCAAGAACATG
>CADWAF010001647.1:0-11199 GCA_902984215.1 Willaertia magna
GTTTTAAAAAAAAAAAGAAATTTTTGAAAAAAAGTTATTTTAAGATTGTTCTAAAAGATGTTTTATTGAAGTCTTTTTTGTTTTATTTTTGCATGAACAATCGGAAAACTGTATATAATTTTAAGAAAAGTCACTATGGAACTGCTAAGTAATATTAAAATCTATGGTAGTTGCTACTTTAGTTGAGACTATATATTGAATTGAAACAATAAATTTAACAGTTTTTATACTAATAGTAATGGTTTAATTATTAGTTGTTTTTTTATTTATTAACATTATTAATTCATAAGTATTATCTAAATTGTCAGTAATATCAACTATATTTATGAAAACTAAATTATAATAAATTACATTAGTTCTACATGATGTTGGAGTGGAAGTATAAGTAAAGGTTAAATTTGATCTAATCTTTTTATTTAAAGTGAAATCATGTAATTTATTAGTGAAATCAAAAATACTTATAATAGTTCCTTTAACTTAAATTTGTTATTTTCAATATATAATCTAGAAATTAATAATTTTGCAAACTCTACTTTAAATTGAATTCTAGAAACAAATTGATATAATCTGTATTGGTCAATGTTAATTAATTAAGATTTTAAAATATAAATAGTATAAATTAAATAGTTACTATCTTTTAAAATAGTTACAGTAAATGAATTCTATTGTAAAATATTATTATCAAATACATAAACGTATTTCTTTAAAAATTTAAATATAAATTATTAGTATTACTACTAATAATTACATCTCTTAATGTATCAAAAGTTTTATAAACAACTAAATATAACCAATTATTTAAAAAACCTAATAGCTTTATTCCTTTTATTAATCTTTCTTCATTCATTAAACTAACTAATGCAGCAAATACTAATGTTAATACACTTATATCATTAATTAATCTAGCTTCACCATTTAAAACAACTGTATAAAAAATATTATATATTGCAACATCAAAATAAACTCTACTACTTATATTGAAATATGAAGTTAATAATAATTGACTTCTAAATTTCATTAAACTTAAATATCCTTTAACAACTTCTACTTAATAATTTGCAACAAAAAAGAAGTTAAAAAAACCACTCTCTGAAAGGAATATTTTATTTATTTTTTCTTGAAGTAATACTTTAATGGAATGTGTGTTGGACCTAATTAATGTAATTATTTATCAAGATATAATTCATCTAATTGTTTCACATTTAATTGTAACGCAGTCAATAATTGTAATATATAAAAAAGAAGTTGAAAAATTAGACATGAATAAATTATCATTATCTAAACAAGTAACACCAAAATCAGTGTTTGAATTCATTTAATAAATAGATCTTCTACTACGCTAACAATAAAATTTGTCTTAATATTTTAATTAATACCCATAATATATTCAATATCAAGAGTTACTTTATTACTTGAATTTGTTGAATTGTTTTAATCACTTATATTTCTAACTGGAGCTGAGATTGTATTGTTTAAAAACTTTTGAAAAAATGCATTTAAATCATTTAGATTATAATATTCATTTACAAATTGAACAACTACTTATTTGTTAACTTTAAAAACTGCAGTTGAGACAAATTAAGTTGTATTATATTGTTAGAAAATAAATGTAGGAACAATTTGAATATATAAACTACTTTCAGCTTTTAAAATTGTAGCTTTTCTAATTTGAAAAAATTGAACAACATTATTAACAAAATCAATGTGTGAAGCAACATGTGATAATGATATTTAGTATTACATAATTTAAAGATAATTTCATGTCTATATAATGCTTTTTTGTAAACAAAAAAAATCATAACAATTTTAAACATTTAGTTAAAAACTCTAATTAGTGCTTTAATATTAATATAATCACTGTGAGCAATAATGTTAATAATTTCTAATCTATTATCTCTATATTAAGATAACCAAACCATAATAGTTTCATTTAAAAAAGTAGATAGTTTAATCAATTTTGTAACAAACTTTATTGACTAATAATTAGTCCATTCTAGATCTTTTAGATTAGTAACTTTTTCAAATTTTTTTTGTAAAACATGAATATTTCTTTGTTTTAAGGCAATAGAAATATTAACTAGTCTTCTATGATATTCTTTAGATTTATAATAATAGTTTTGTTCAAGTAATTGTAAAATAGTTCGTAATTTATTTATAAATTTTTTAGTGCGATTAATAAGTTGAGTTGAATGATATAGAATTTTAATTACATAAAAATATGCTTTAAAA
Source organism: Willaertia magna (assembly GCA_902984215.1). NCBI lineage: Eukaryota > Heterolobosea > Eutetramitea > Acrasida > Naegleriidae > Willaertia > Willaertia magna. The sequence goes on from CADWAF010001647.1 coordinate 2,230, forward strand.
AAAATCTTTTGTATTAATGTATTATTTTTATAAAGTTTTTCTAAGAGAATCCATTTATTTGGAACTTTTATTTTAAAAAAATAATTAAACCAAAATGTTACTGCTATCATATTTTATTGATTTGTATTTTTAAAATCTAAAAATAAGTCAAAACTAATGCAGAAGTATTCTTAAAATCTTCAACATAAAAAGTATATCATATAAAGTTAATTAAAACAAATCTTTTAACCTTTCTTCTTCTTGTTAATAAAATTAATGCTATAGTCTCTAAAGTGAGAAGTGATTTTGTTAAATTAAATTTCAACATAATCAACAGAATAACTTTCAACAACTATGTTAACTAAACTATTTTTTTAAGATAATTGATTTTTATAATAATTGTTAAAACACTATCATTTATACTATTGTAACCATTAAAAAAACTTTAAAAAGTTGTTGTTATTAAACACTTTTGCTCCATTTAGAAATTTAATTTTTTTATCTTCTAAACTCACAACTCAACATTCAACAATTGAATCCAGAAAAAATTCTATTATAATGTTCTTTTTTTTACATCTTTTGTATAAACTCATATATGTAAAATTAATTCAATAATAAATATTTCACAAAATAATAAAAGTGAAGAAATAACTTTTATTGTTGTTATATGTAATTTAACAGTTATAAGAGTTGAACTTTTAATTGTTTGGACAGTTAATTTAAAATTATGTAAAGTTTTAACGTAAAATATTTTCAAATTCTAATGAAAAGACTAATTTCATTATTGCTATTATTAAAACAAGGGATTACTGGTTGTTATTATTAAAGATGGTGCAAATGTGAAAACATTTTTGAACTAGTAGAAGTTAAAAAAGTAGTATCTGTAATAGGTGGAGTGATAAAAAATGAATATATAAATACTATATCTAAATATAAGATTGCAAATTAAATATATAAAATTACAAAATTACATCCCTCGAGAAGTTTATGAGGAATTGATGAGGAATGAAATTAAAAAAGTTGTTCATTTACAAAAAAAAAATTAATTTCTAGTATATTTTCAATTATAATATACTTTTAATACACTTAAATTATGATATATTTTAACGATTTTAACTTTAGAAGTATTATTTAGAGTAAAAGATATATCTAAAATAGTTATATTTCAAAATACAATAAAAATCATTAACCAACCAACTAATTGTTTGAAATATTAAAACCAACTAATTCGCCAACTCATAGCCTTTAAGAATGTTATTAGTTTTTTTTATAAAAAATAAAATTCGAAATAATTCAAAATATATAAATCAAAAGAACTCTAAGTAGCTTAAATGTCTAAAAGTTCTTTGGAAATTATCAATATTAGGTAAATTTTTTTCTATTATCTTTCAAGAGATGTTTTTATCTTTGAAAAATAATTGCAATAAAAAAATAAACATAAAAATTAAACTAACAACTTCAAACAAACATCAAAACATATCAACCAATCAATCCAACTACAACTACAAATATATAATTGTAACATTTACTTTATGTGTGTAGAAAGAAGGGCTATATATTTTTGGTTGTTCATTTTTTTTTAAAATTTTTATTTTTTTTATAAATATTTACTGGCCTCGGAAAGTAAATATTGATAATTTTCAATAGTATTTTTAATTAATAAATCAATTGAGTTATCTTATAATGAATTATAGTTACTATTATGTTTTATAATTTTATATTTATCACAACTATTACAAATATCACAATTATTTAGAAATTTATTAAATTCTTTTTATAAAAATTCAATATATTTTTTACTAAATTTAATATTATCCTTTTCAAAACTTAAATTAAAATTAACACAAATATATAATAGTCGTAGTTTTTTACAAATTAGTTGAAATGCTGTTGTGTTTTTTAAATTTGGTAATATATTTAAAATGTAATTTTGTTACCACTATTTTTACTAGTAAATTTTAAATTATAAAGTCGTTATAAATTATATTTTTAAATTTTTCAATATTTTATAAAATAATATTACAATTTTTTTCTTGTTAAATAGTATTTTTTATATTTTTTATTATTTTTAATTTTTTCACTTATTTTAAAATGATTTAATCCTTTTAAAGTTCTTATTTTTTGTAATATTTCTTTTTTATTACTTAATAAAGTACAATCTAATAAAAATTTTTCAGTCACTCTTTCTTTTAAATGAAGTAAACAAATAATAATTTTATTTGAAGAAAATTCTAAAGTACAACCAAGACTTTCTATGTTTCTTTATAAATAAAATCTATTACATTTAATATTTTATGTATTACAATATGGATATATGTTTGATAAATTTAATTTTAAAATTTTCATTAATAATAACAAATCTGTTGTTAATAAAAAATCAATTAAAAATTTTTCTCCATTAATAATAATACCATTATTCATTAAAAGTTGTAACTTTAATTTGATAATATAAGATATTATATTTAATTCATTTTCTTTTCCATTTCATACAACTATAGAAATAACATTTTTACTAGATAAATCTTTTAAAAATTGACAATTATAAGTATAAATACAAAATATTACTCTATTTGTCCCACCTATTAAATCTAAATTTAATCTAAAAAAATATTTTTTAACATTTTTATTAATAAATATATTTTTATACTTTTCATTACTAACTTTATTATTTTTCCAATTTAAATCATATTTAATATAATCTATAACAACTTTTTCAATATCACAATAAACCATTTCATTTTTACTTTGGATTTTGTAATAATTTGTAATTTCAATATTTAATATTGCTCTAAATATTGCAATATGTTAATAAATTTATGTTATTATTATTTAAATATAAATTTAAATATTGCTTATCAGTTAAATTAAACATTTTCTTAGTATAAAAATCTTTTATTAATTTATTATTAATTTTAAAATTATTAATTTTTTTATTTATATCAGTTTCATTATTTTGTTGTAAATTATTTTGTAAATTATTTATATTTAAATTTTGTTGTAAATTATTTAGTAAATTATTTTGTAAATTATTTTGTAAATTATTTTGTAAATCATTATTTTATAAATTATTTTCATTTTTATTATTTGAATCATCATCAATATTATTTTATAAATTATTGTTTTGTAAATTATTTTTTTGTAAATTACTTTCATTTTTATTATCTAAATCATCATCAATATTGTTATTTTGTAAATTATTTTTAATTTTATTATTCTATATTTCTGTATTTTTAATTAAATTTAATAAAATTTCATTATCACTATCTGAATTTTCACTTATATCATCATCACTACAATCATCATCGTTATAAATTATTAAAGATTTTTTTGTAAAATATATTTTTTTACTATTGTCAAAAATATTTATTTTATTATAATTTTCATTATTTTTAATATTTAAAATAATATCATTTATATCACTTCTATTTTTTAAAACATTATAAACAAATTTTTTATTATAATCAAAAATTAAATTTATAAAATACTCCATATTTGGTACACCATTATTATAAAGTAATAATTTTGTTCTAAATAATAAATTATTTAATTTTTGTTTATTATTTTTATTATTAAATTTTTCCTTTCCTTTCTTTTCAATAATTTTTATATTTTTTAAACTATGTTTGTTTATTGTTATTTGATTTTTATTTTTGTTAAAATTTTATAAAATATAAAATTTTATAAAATATTCATTTTTTTTTTAATGCCAAATTAAAATGGTCATTGTTAATGTAAATAATATTTTTATTATTTTTTATAAAAAAAACTATCATTTTGTAAACTATAATCAAAACTATCATTTTGTAAACTAAAAATTTAAATTTAATTCTGAAAAATTATTTTTAAATGAAATTTCATTAATTTTTTCTTTTTTATTTTTATTCATTAAACCTTTTTTTTTAATTTCAATTACTTTATCATTTTTGAGTCTTCTTTTTTTATTTTTTTGTTTATTTTGTTATAAATTTTTTTCAATAAAAATTAAATTATCACTAAACGCTTCCGATGGAATGTTGGTTAAAAATATTGATATAAAATTGTTATCCATTTTTTTTAAAAAAATAAAAACTGAAGCATAAATTAAAAAGATGAAAAATTTGTATTATTGTTTATTTTTATATTATTTTTTAAATTTAAATGAACAATAAACTTCATTTATGGTACAATTACAAGTAATTAATATATTTTAATTCTATTTTATACTTAGTAATAATGGTACTGTAGTTAAGTGTATTTTTTGTTGTTTTTATTTTAAAGTTATACTAATCTTTATATTTATCAAACACTGGTTTAAATTATTTAAATTTAAATTGTATACAATCTTTTTTTCTTTTAATACTATTCCATAACCTAATTTAATACCATTTAAATAATTAATCTTACATTTTTTTCATAAATAAATAAAAATAATCAAGATTAATAGATCCTATTATTTTATACTTAATAGAACTAATATTTGTAATTTCTAAATAACTATTTATTATTATTCTTGCACATTTACAAAAAACAAACTATTGCTCTACAGCAAATATTTTTTATTTTCAAGAATATCATTAAATGTTTTATATTTTAGTTTAAATTCAAAGTTATTGTTTTCTAAAATGATGTCAACAGTTTTTTTATTTTTTTTGTTTGTGATTTTCATTTTATTAAAAGTTTATAGTTGCGGTTAACATTATATAAAGTGTTATCATATTTATTATTTTTCTAGTCTACCATTTTTTATATATCTTTATTACTTGTTGGGTTGTAGTGTAATGATTTTGTATGATAATTATTTACTTTTAAATGAAAATACTTTATAATAAGTCAATAAAAACAGTGAATACAATAGTGAATTTGAAATTTTAGATGATAATAAAGTTTTTAGTGTTGTTTCAAATGAATATAAATTAAAATATGTTATTCATAATACTTTATTTAATGAAATGAATAAATAATTTAAAGTTAATTTAGAACTTTGTAAAGATAAGAAAGGGATTGTGTTGAAAATTAGTAAAAAAAAGTTTTATAATACAATTTAGTTCAGAAAATAAATGTTGTAAAGTTTGAAATATAAATATTCAACAAAGAGAATTAAAATAAAATAAAAATTACAAACAAAAGAAATTAATTATTTAATGTAGTACCATTATATTTAAATGATATTTTTTTAGTTTTAATTAACTTTAACTGTAACACCTCATAATATAAATATTTGAAATTATAAAAAATACAAGACATTACAATACAATAATGTTTTTTACTAAAAACAAAGAAACAACAATTTTATTTTAACCCTTAAAGAAGCAGGGAAAAATTAATATTTTAATATTTTTTAATTTTATTATAACTTAATTTCTTTTTTAATATTTATAATTTTAAATAAAATTGTTACTTTAATTACTATAAATTTATATTATTTTTAAGAAAATTCTTTAAAAAAAAATTTTAATAAAATTTTAATTTAAAAATAATTAAATGTTTATTTTTTATAAAATTTAATTTTTTAAAAAATATATATTAATAATAAAAGTTTTAAATTAAATTTTATAATTTTTATTATTATTTTCTTAAATATCTTTTGTATATAAATAATAAAAAAAATTATTTTAATTTTATATATAATAAATATACTGATTATATTATTTATTTATTTTTTAAACATGTTTATAGCAATATATTGTATTGTAATTTTTTAGGGAAGATTTTTAAAATTTAAAATAGTTGTTACATTAGTTTAATATTAATATCTAAATGTTGTTACTTTTAAAATAATTAAGAACTATTTAGATTATAATTATATTTTATATGAAAATTTAATTTAATAATAAATAATTTTTCACTACAATTAAAATTAAATATATTTTATAAATTTATTTAATATTTATAAATAATATTATAAATAATTTTTTAAAATTTTAAAAATAATTTTTAAGAAACATTTGTTTATTAAAAAAAATAATTTTATAATAATAAAAAATAAAAATAAAAGTTTAATATATAAATAATATATAAATTATTTACTTTATTTAACTTTTTTAAATATTTTATATTTACAAATAATTATTTTAATTTTTTTGAATTATTTATTTTTTTAAAATTTTTTTTTACTAATTTAAAGTCTTTATTTTTTTATTATTATTTATTATTAAGTTATTATTTTTTAAAATAATAATTTTTTTTAATTTAATTAAATCTATTAGAATATTAGTTGTTTATTATTATTATATAAAAATAACAATATTAAATTTAATTATTTATATAAATTATAAATGAAATGAATTTAATTTTTTATATTAAAAGTAATATAATATAGTAATATTATTATTTTTTAATTTTAAAATAATTATTTTGTTATTTAAAATAAATTTAATATTTTTTAATTATTATAAGTTTTTTAATTAATATATATAAACTTTTAATAAAATTAATTATATTAATATTTTAAAAAGTTAAGTTAATAGTTTTATTAGTTTTTTTTAAAAAAAATTAATTTATAAAAGGTTTTAAATTGTTATATTTAATATTAATATTTTTTTTATAAATTTATTCATTATAATAATATAATTTTTTTTAAATTATTACTATATTTTAATATAAATTTTTTTATATTATATTTATTTTTATTTAATTTTATTAATATTATATTTAATTTATCTTTTATAATTATAGTTTGTTTATTGTATTAAAATATATATTTAAAAATAAATTTTAAAAAAAATTAACAACTATTAATATATAACTAAAACTACAATAATTAATCAAATTAAAAATTAATAAAAATTAGAAAAAATATTAAATATTAAAAAACAAGTGATTAAATATTACTTTAATAATATAAAAAGTATTCATATTAATAATTTTTTTATGTTATTAAATTATATTTAAAGAAACAGTTCAACAACGCCTTGCTAGCTCAGTCGGTAGAGCGCCAGGCTCTTAACCTGGTGGTCGTGGGTTCGAGCCCCACGTGGGGCGATTCAATTTTTTGCTATTTCGTTCGCTTGTGTAGTGCATAAAACCTAAATGTAGTTATGAAACACAGTATTCTAAAGAAGAAAAATTACTTTAGAATTAAAACATTCTTAAATCAGATTAAGGTGTGTCCTAAAAATATTGCAAACCAATCATTTTTGAAATTGTTGGTTATGTTCCAGTTCAAGAATTATTTAATTTTTTATTAACCTCAAAAGAATATTATCAATTTACGGAATATGATATATTTTGGAAAAGTTTATTAAAAATTTATTTATTAGATGAAATTAGAACTTGTAAAGAGTGGTTAAATGATTTAATTTTAAATAAAGATTCATTACAACAATTTTTTAAAATTTATTCAATTGAAAATAAAGGAAATACTAAAAAAAAGAAAATTAATTTAAATCAATTAAATAAAAATGAATTATTAGCTATTACAATAAATATTAAATTTTTACAAAATTTTATTGAATTTTATAAACATAATATTGTACAATTAAATTCATTAAATAGAAATTCATTTAAGCGCTTTTTATTGGAAGATTTACAACAATTTAATGAACATAATAAAGATTACAATAAAGATTACAATAATGAAGAAGAAGATAATAATATTGATGTTAACGAAGTAATTTTTAGTAAAAGATTTAAACATTTATTACAACAATGTATTAAAAGTAAATGGTCTATTTTATTTAATAATATTACAATTACTAAAAGAGATAACGATTTTTATTATATTTTTTTAGAATTATTTTTATTTGAAAATAATAATATTTCATTAATTAATATTGAAAAATATTTACAAAAATATAAGTTGTCAAATGAAGAATATAATTTAAAAAAGAATAATTTAAATTTTTTATTGCACCTTTTTACACATGTTAGAAATAATTTACATTTTAAAAATATTATTTATTTAAGTTTTTATCCTAAAATAGAAACATTCATTAATAATACTGTTTGGGCAATTTCAAATAATAATTTTAATGAAGAATTTAAAATTAAAACTTTAGAAAAATTATATGTATTGTATAATGCATATAATTTAAAAATTTCTTTGAGTACTTTACGTAATATTTTTTACAATAATTTACATAAAATATCACAAAATTTTATTGATTTCTGTTTACAAAATTTAAGTGGTAATTTAATAAGTGACGACAATGATTATGATTACCAATACGTTTCAGAAATCATTAATTGGTTGATGGAAGATTACAATGAAAATGATAATGACGAATATTGTAAAAAATTTAATCAATTATTAAATTATTTCTTTACAACTAATTGTGATAAACAAAAATTAATTAATTCATTATCTTATATAATTACTAATAATTTAAATACATTATTAATTAATTCAGAAGATAAAAGTAAAGAAATTTTTAATTTATTTGAAAGCTTACAATTTTTTAAATACAATTTTACAATGTCCATCCAATACAACTTTTTTATTTTAACGTATAATTTTAAAAACTTTTTATATTTAATTAATTTAAATGTCATTTCACAAGAAGGTTTACTACATATTTTTCATAATAATTTATTAAAAAATGGTTTTACCTTTTTAAACAATGAAACTGAAGAAACTGATAATGATGAAATGAAAGAATTTTTAATTCAACAATTAAAAGCTTATTTAAATTTCTTTATTAATGATTTAAAATTAAATATTTATGAAAAAGATTATCGTAAAAATAATATTATTTATTCTGCTATAACTTGTTGTGCTAATTTTAGTGCAATTATTAAAATCATTAAAGAATGTTGTAATTTACAACAAATTGATTACAACAAAATTGATAAAATAAATACACCAAGTTTAGAATTTTCAATAACAAGACAATTAGTAGGAAATAAATCTGATAATTTTTTATATAATTTACAATCATTAGAACAAATTAAATTAGAAACAATTAAAGAAATATTAACATTTAAAGATATCCATCACGTTTACTTTTTTGATTTAGCTTATGGATATAATCATTATGAATATCGCTTTTATAATTTTGAAAATTATACTTTATT
>CADWAF010001650.1:0-39090 GCA_902984215.1 Willaertia magna
AAAAAGGTTAACAAGACGTTTACATGTAAGAGTTGGCATAAAACTAAAAGATTGGGTAATATTTGAAATTAATGTACAATGTTTTGTTTTTATTTACATATAGTTTTAGTGTACAGACAGTTACAAAAGTATGGGCTACCATGAATTCATTTTAGATAGAAAATTTTTGAAAAAGCCACTGGAAGGTGAATTTGTAGGACTGACAGAATGATTTCTTCTGGTTTCAAATATTACTTCGTCCATTCCGAGGACCGGGCTATATTCCATACGTTTTGCGGTAATGTTTCTTGGAGCAGAAACTGTGGTTGTTGAGTGATTGTTTGAATTCATTGTGCTTAACTTAAAGTTGTTTGGTTTTAAAGTTGGTTGTTTTTTTTTGTTTTGGCTTGAATTGAGACTCTGCTATTTATACTTAAGATCATGAAATTCTCCAATTTTTTTAGTGATGGCCTTAGCTTTACAATGACTTGTTTGAGATTAAACCGATTTTAAAACGATTGTATACAGTGCTAAAAATTGATTAACGTTAGCAAGTCATTTAAAACGCTTTGTAGAGTTGTTACAATTGGGCTGTTTGTTTTGCTCCTTTCTATAAGAACTAAGGCAAAACAGTTTGTATAAATTTGTACTATTACCACAGTTTGCCTTTGATTTAAGGTTGTTGCAACTACAGAATTATATGTTGGTCTTTGGACAATAATAAATTTCTTGTTGTTGTACTTAATGCTATTTAGTTTTTCGCCGTAAGTGTTGTTATTGTATTGCGCCTCATCAAAAAGAGTACCGGATAGACTGGGAACAATGCTGGGGCATTCTTCAGGGCTGTTTTCTTGGGCGCAGTAAACTAAAATATCGGAACCTTTGTAAATAACAAAATCCTTAACTATTCCTTTCATTACGTACTTCTCTTTTATTGTTATTGGCCTTAAACTAAAAGAAATACAACTTACCCTTCATCACCTCTACGAATGAATTCATCTTTTTGTATCTTCACCGTTAATGTTGAAATTTTTTTAAAAGTGTTGAATTGAAAAAAAAGATTTTTATTCCTCGCTATTCACAATGCCAAAAATTACTAAAAATCGTTTAAAGTCTAGAGTTGCTCAACAAACACCTTTATTAAAGGAATATTTAGATAAAGAACAAATAGAAGAGGAATTTGGAGTTAATAATAATGAACAACAATCAAATAAACCAAAAATTGGTAACAAAGCATTAGAAATGATGATAAGAAAGAAAAAGAAAACTAAAAAAGATTCCGATGATGAGAAAGAAGATGATAATAGTACAATTGATTTAAAAATGTATAAGAAAATTGAAGAAGCTCAAAGAAATTTAACAACGGAAGATGATTTAGAATCCACACATTTACAAATGCCAAATCAATTATCAAGCGATAACAATAATGAAGATAAATTAGTAGAAATTGAATTAAATGAAGAAGAACAACAAGCTTTAAATTTCTTTTTAAATGAAGATGAAAATCGACAAAATATTAATATTTCAAATGTAATTGCTAAAAATATTCAAGAAAAAGCAAAAGAAGCAAATTTACAGTTTAATGAAGAAGATTTAGAACGTAAATTAAATAATAAAGTTGTAACTGCATATAGAGCTGTAGGAAAAGTATTATCAACATATAGAAGTGGTAAATTCCCTAAAATATTTGCAGTTATTCCACAATTAGAGAATTGGGAAGAAATAATTTATTTAACACATCCAGATCAATGGACAACACAAGCCTTGTATAAAGCAGTTGGTATTTTTGCATCACAAAGTAATGAACAAGTTACTCAAAGATTTTATAATATGATTTTATTACCTAGAATAAGAAATAATATTTTAGAAGAGAATAGTAGAAAGAAAACTCAAGTAAGAGGTTATAAAAGAACTACTAAACAACATTTAGTTTTAAATCATCATTTATATCAAGCTATGTTTAAAGCTATCTATAGACCTGCTCCTTTCTTTAAAGGTATTATTCTTCCTTTATGTGAAGAAAATGATTTTTCTTTTAAAGAGGCTTATATTATGGGAGGTCTTTTAAAAAAGATTTCTATACCTATTTTACATTCAGCTGCTGCTTTAATGAGAATTTTACAATTAGATTTTTCAAGTCCTAGATGTATGATTATAAAATCTTTAATTGACAAGAGATATGCCTTACCAACACAAGTTATTCAAGCTGTTGTTAAACATTTTACACATTTTATGAGTGTAAATTTAACACAAGAGTTACCTTCTATTTGGTTCCAAACTTTACTAGATTTTGTTGAATATTACAATTTTCAATTATCACATGGACAGAGAAAACATCTTAAAGAATTAGTTAAAGTACATAAACATTACTCCATGTCACCACAAATAAGAAAGATTTTGAATGCCAAACCTCAATCAATACCACAGCACAAGTCAAAATATGAAAAGCCTTCAGGTGAAGCACAACAGCAAGACGAAGATGATGACGATACCGAGATGGCGCAAGAATAAAAAAATTGAGGCTCCCTCAACTATAAATACATTACTCACCGCTACTTTTTTGCATTTCTTTCTATTTTCCTCCTAAATCCCTGAGCTGTTATTCCTTTTCTTCATTTCAACACAGAGCTGTGGTTGTGGATTTATTGGAGTGCGGTGAGTTTAAATTGGACGCAAAACGCATTTGCGACACTATCGCCAATATTGGCGTCGGTCCGTGAGAACGTTTTAATGGGATGAGCCATGCAGCACATTGAAGTCAAAACAAAAAGAAAAGAAAGCAAATATCAAAAGCAAACAAGAATGTCACCAAATAGTTATTTGACTACTTCAACAGTACTAATTAATCAACAAACATGTTCTCCTATTCCAACAATTCAAAACACCCATGCGAGAGGTATTTCATTGACCGCTTCTTCGCCCAGTTGTTCAGACAATTCATCCAACAATAGTGGTAGTACATTAATGAAACAAAGTAAACCAAAGAGGGAGAAATTGAGTGGCGGTGTTGAAAAGAAGAAAAGAAAGAAGGCAAAGAATAGAATTGAAATACCTGTCCACGATTTAATAAGAGTAATGAACCTTCCACAAACAGAGGCAGCAACTAAATTACATGTTTCTTTATCAACATTAAAAAGAAGATTTTATGAATTGGGAATGGGAAGATGGCCTGCTAATTTATTAACGCATTCTGGGAATAATAATAATTCACATAGTTCGTCACCTATAATACATGAACCTTGCACTGACAAACGTTCTTTAAACTTTTTACTAAACGAAAAAGAGGAAGATAGCAATTACATAGATGTAGTTTCTTTAATGATTTTAAATTTAAGTTTTAAACAACACATAACGCAAGAGAAAATATAAAGCACTAAAGTACAAACAATTTTGAATCCGTGTAAAATGTAAATAATAAAGGTGTATTTTATCTATACGGTGCGTTGTTTCAATTCAAATGGAGTCAACTGTTCCAAATTAAAAAATAGCACCTTTCATTTTTTATTTGGGAATGTGAGCTCTGGAATAGTACTTGCGCATTTACAATTTTTTTAATTTACAAGTTTTTTATTTCACTTTATCTCACCCTTCAAGTAAAGTTTCAGCTTCCAATGCCACCATTTTAATTTTACCTTTGCTATCCTTATTTCCCTTCGTTAAAAAGTCATACAAAATATTGGAGGTGCCATGTTTGCCTTTCTTCACTTGGTTGAAAAATAATTTTAATTTGTCTACACTCCATTTCTTTTTCTCTAGTAATCTATCCAATAATAATTGCTCTAATTTAGATTGTTGAAGATGTTCTATTTGTAAAAGTGAATACTTGAACATTGGTTTACTTCTTCTCCATGGGTTTGGACTCTTTAAACATCTTAATTTTGACAATTCATCGTCATCTATCCAATACCCTTTTTTCAAACTAGTTTTAGATATTAATTGATATTTATCTGATTCTCTACATTTTTCACATAAAACATTATCTATTGAAAAACAATAATAAAAAGGATCATGCTCTAACAAAATACTTCCTCTACTTTCCATTAAAGATTTAAAGTTAATATTATTATTATTAGTACTAGTGCTTGTGCTACTTGAACTTTTCTTTGTTTTCCTAGTTTTAACTTCATCTAATATTTGTAATCCTCCTCTAATATATTTTCCACATTCTACACAACAATTTCCATATAATAATTTATACATTAATTTAAAATCATTTTCTAATAAAGGAAAACATTTTGTTTGAATTTCCTTAGCTTTTGGTGTTAAATCCCTTTCACAAAGCATTTTCCATAATAAATTATTATCAGTTCCAATATAATAATGAAAAGCCTTACAAACTGACTCAATCTTTAATAAACAATCAAAAGGAAGATAACTTAAGATTTCTGACCAAATTTCATCAGCTAAGGAAAGAAGGTAAGGAGAAGAGTTAGTATTGTTCATCGTTGTATTTGCAGTTGGTTGTAGGAAATCATTTGAATGGAATAGTTCAACTTCCTTGACAGGAGATCCTTTAGTTCTTCTTTTTCTTTTTGGAGTAATTTCTTCTTCTTCTTTCTCCTCTTCCTCTTCTTCTTCACTATCACCATAATTGGCTATTAATAATTCTTCATCTTCATCATCAAATACCTTTCTTTTCTTCTTTTTCTTTTTAGTGGGAGTACTACTTTTCTTTCCTTCTTCTTTCTCATCATCTTTAAAATACTTTGAATCAAAATCTCTCTTCTTTTTAGTCAAGGTTCTATACTTTGTTTGCCAACTACAAATGTTAGAATAAATATCCATTAATTCATCATCATCTAATTCTAAAGAATCAATTTCAGGAGAAAACATTACTTGATAAGGACGATGTATTGTAGGATGATAACAATTCATATGTAAATATTGTATTTCCCTTAAATAAGATGGTTTGTAACATCTATTCTTATGAGGATGATAAGGAATTATATCTTCTAAGCCTAAATAGCAGGGTGGATTGATTGCAATACATAATTGACCACAACGTAAGGGATTTTTACATTGAATACAGATTTTATCGGAAAGTTCTATATTTTCTTCTTCCTCATTATTATTTTTAGTTTCTTCTTCGCTGTCATCTGTTTTATTCTTTTTCTTTTTTGGAGATTTCTTCTTCTTCTTTTTCTTTTCATAATCGCTTTCATCTTCATCATCAATGTTGTAGATAAACTTTACGTAATTTGTTTCATCTTGTTCTTCGTTATCATCTTGTTCTTTAACTTGTTTTTTCTTTCTTTGTGATCTTGTTCTTACTCCACCATAATCATCATCACTATTTTCTTCTTTCTTCTTCTTTTTCTTATTTTCTTTCTTTTTTGGCTTACTTTCTTTCATTACTGCATCTTGATTTTCATCATCTTCTAGTTTATTCTTCTGTCCTAAAATCTCTAACCACATCTTTTATTTTCAATTTTTTCAATTTGTGTAAAGTGTATATTATTGGCCATGACCACAACACTAAAAGTAGTTACTATTCTCATTCAATTTATTGTTGAAGTTCTACTACTGACAAGAACCAATATTGATTGATTATTTGATAAAACTTCAATAATTAAAATCTTTTTGTTAAATGGATATCTATTTACAATAATTGTGATAGGTTTCCTTTCATTGCAAAATTTTATTCATTTGTAAATAAAATTGATTTTGTAAAGTGTGGAATTGCCAATTTCTTTTAGTTGTGATAATTTCCCTAAAAATATATTTCACCATTGTAATTCTCCAAATACAATTCAAAAAAGGTTTCATATAATAAAATAATAAACCAAAATTACTCTCTTTCCTTTCTAAATCAAATAAAATTTTTTTACATTGTAAATTTATTTTCTTTTTTGTAATTTCATAAACATTCATTAAATCATCATTATTCACTAACAACAATCTTTCCTTATTAATCATTTCAATTATATTGTAAATAATTTCCTCTAAAGTTTGAAAGAATATTAACCTTTTACTTTTTAACTTTCTCTTTTCTTTTGATTTAAAAGTTGGTAGAATAACATTCTTCATATAGTGGCAATAAGCTAATATTTTTCTACAATAATCATTTTCTACGGTATTGTATTCTTTTATGTTAATGGTTAAATAGTTATTGAAAAAGTTATCAACGTGTTTAAATATTTTATTTTTATGTTTTGTTAATTTATATAATATTTTAATTTTCATATTTGGTGAATGATTATAACATATTTTCTTTAAAATAGTTAAAAACTCTTTAGGTAATAAATCTATAGTATCCCATCTTGTTAAAAGTAACATTTTCTTGTTGATCTTATTTGATAATTTATCATCTTCTATTGGGGTGTGTTTATTAGTGAAAATTGTGATAATTTGTTGGTTATTGTAAACTTTTTTGTTTGTAAAATATTCATTTAGGTGAACGATACAAAATTCAAGTTTTTTTAAAAATAAATAATAATATTCGTTTGGTATTAATTTACAATAATTTTTGATTTTAAAAATTGATTCCTTTAAAATATTTGACAATTGTAAATAATTTATATAAAATAATTTCTTTTGAAATAAATTTTTCTTTCGTTCCTTTAAATGATTTAAAATATGTAAAATTAACCATCTCTTTTTAAATTCATTTTCATTTAAATAAATAAGAGAATTATTTACTATATTATTGTTTATTAAGTTTAATTGGTTTTTGTTGTTTTTAATCATTTTCACATATTGGTGTAATTCTAAAAAATCAAAAAGGTATTTCTTTTTCTTTTGGTTTTTAAGATAATTATAAATTATTTTCAACAAATACTTATTAACAAAATGTTGTTTTTTCATTCTTTTCTTTCAACCCCCAATGAAATTCCGATTAATGCATTTTTTAATTTAAAAAGTTAATTTTGTTTGTTACGTTGTGCAATTACGGTCGCATCCTTCTTCTTTAATAACAACTAAACAAAAGTTAAACTTAACATGCATGAACCTTATTATAAATAATTTAATATCGGAATTAATGATCTTCATACAAGACCTTCAATTTCTGAATAAAAGTTTGATGGCAAAAAATGCAAAATGAGTAAAAGCAGGAAAAATATTCAACATACTTTGTTCGAAGAGTTCCCAGAACCTAATGAAAACCAAAACATTGTAAGAGTAGTATCAACTCGTGGTACAAATCAAATAGAAGTAGAATATCCTATAACTAAAGAGAAAATTTTAGTTATTTTACCAACGAAATTTAATAAATTAATTTGGATTAAAAAGGGAGATTATGTAATTATATCAACTGATAGAACCGAACAAAATAAAGGTAAAATTAAAGGTTTTGTTGACCATGTTTTACTAACTCACCATATAAAACATTTAAAGCAACAAGGTTTATGGCCTTTTGAAGAACAAGATGCTAAGGAAGAAGAGGAAGAAATTGATGAAATGGAAGGTAATCCAAACAGAATGAACTTTTCCGATGATGAAGAAGATGATGAGGATGAAGAAGAGGATTAAAAATTTAATAAACTAATATTTTCATCCAAAACCCATAATTTAGACCAAAATTTTTTTCTAAAAAATAATGAACATAAAGCAAGTAAAGCAGAAATAGAACTGATGAAGTGTTTTACGTATGATTTTCAGCTACTTGCATGGCATGAAAATGCTCGTGATTATATTATATAAACATTTAAGGGATCAACCAGCTGATAGTAATTCTTTTGGTTCTATGGAGCTGTTTCACACTTTTGAGAAAATTTGAATAAAATTTTTTTAAATTTTGAAAAAAATGACTTCTGTTAAAAATCTTACTGGGTGGAATTTATTTAATCACTTCCAACATTTATCTGGAAGAAAAGGTTCTTATGTACCTCCTCTAGTTTTTAAAGTTATGTTAAAAGTACCACCTCCAGTTAAATATGGTCTTGCAATGGAACCAAAATTAAAGGAATTAGTTTTTCCAGATGATAAGTTAAAAGTTTTACTTGAAAAGAAATCAAAACATAGAAAATTTTTATTAAAGAGTGGTTTTACACCATTACCATTTTGGTTTGCAAGAAATTTAAGAGCTTCTGCATTAGGAAGAGTAAGAGAAATAATGGAAAAAGAAGGACTAAGTGAAGAAGAAGCAATTACAAAGTGGGACGAAGAATATTCTAGAGAAATTGAAATTCAACAAAGAGAATGTACTTTATTATCGGAAGCAGCAATTAAAAATAATCAAGCTCTAACATTAAAAGATACAATGAATGTATTAAAATTAATTAGAGATGTTCAAAAAGAACATGATATTAAACAATCTAGAAAATTAAGAAAAATTGTTGCTAAATTAGAAATTGAAAGAAGAAAGTTATTAGGTTTAGAAATAGACCAAGCATTATTGGATGAATCCGAAGTAGATACAGTAGATTTTGAAAGATTAGTAAATGTAGAAAAAGTTAAAAGACAACAAGTTAAAGTTGAAAACCGTGTTAATCAAACTCTTTTACGTAAAATTGCTCAAGCTATTGAAGTTGAAAGAATTGCTATACGAGTAAGAGATATGAAGGCTCTATTCGGTAATGAGACTTGTACTTATTCTGAAGGTGAACATATATCTCCTTATGATTTCATAGCTGCTTATATTAAAGCTTATGATATCAATAAGGTTGGTGCTACTTCTGCAGAATGGGGTAAAGATAAAGAAACGTATAGAGGTTATGAATTTGGAATGAATGGTTATGAAACTATAAAAGAATTACTTGATGATTTTAAAGAAATGTTCAATCGTTTCAAGAGATTGACTGTTGTAGATGGTGATATGCATGCAATATTATCTGAATTACAAATTGTTAATGGTATTAAGACAGAAGAAGATAGTCAATTACCAAAATCAACATTAGAAGCTTTAGCATCTCAATTGGGCGTAGAGAAAATAGATTTAACACCAGTTGTTGATGCTTTACAATCATTCCACTGGAGAGATTGGCAAAAGTTAAAGAGTGACCAAGCAGTTATTGAATCATTCTTCCTTTATCTTGAACTTGGATGTTATATTTATAATATGAACGTTGTTCGTTCTCATGGTCCTATGTATGCTATTGCTGAAGATGTAGATTTGAAGAGGTTTGTTGATAACGTCATTGCTAAATAAAAACTATACTTGTGTAGGTTACTTTATTCTTGAAACCAAGTATTTCCGTTAAATGTTGGGTCTGGCAGAACTGAATTTCTTGTTTTATCTGTATTAAGGGAGTGGTTTCTGTACATACCCCCAACAAATTCCTTAGTAAAGGAATGTGAAGATCCATGGAAATGAGCAGGTCTGGTTGCTTCGCTTGGAGGCTTGGCTCCATAAGTGGAGTTACTAGTACAATATAAAGGATGATCCCTCTTTTTACCAACACCAGCCGTTGTGTGTGAATGTTGATTTACAGTTTTATTAATTGTAGAGTTATCTTTTAGAGTTGAAGTATCTTTAGGGGAATCATTAAAATCTACTCCAACTGGAGTTATCCCTGAAGAGCTTGTCTTTAATCTGTTTGCGTTAATGTTGTTGTTTTGCATTTTATTTTTAAAATTGTACTTGAAAGGCGCGTTTAATAATTGTAAACTTTTGGTTGAACCTCAATCTTTGTAAAATTAACAATAAAAATGTCTCTAGAGTCATGGGTAAGTGATCAATTATGTGATCTTATAGGATATAGTAGTGGTGCAGTATCACAATATGTCGTTAATTTAGCTAAAATAAATCAATCAAATCCTACTAGGCTAATTAGAACTTTAGAAAATGAATTATTAGAAAATTCCGATGCATCAAAAAGAGAAGTTTTAGATAGATTTGCAAGAGAATTAATACTTAAATTACCTTCTAGTGGTAATAATAATAATAATAACAAATCAACTAAATCTAATTCTAATTTGAATCATTTAGATGAACAACCAAATTATGATTTACAATTAATTGATTCATCCGATGATGAAAGTAGTAAAAAGAAGAAACGAAAAAAGAAAAAGAATTTAAATTTAAGAAAAAAAGATAAAAGTGTTTTAGAAGAAAAAGAGGAAGAAGTACCCCTTTCCGAAGAAGAGGAAGAAAATCAAAAGAAAAAGACGAAAAAAGAAGACAACACAAATATAATAATTAATGAAAGAGAAAATAACTCTTCTATTAAAGAAGATGAAATAAATCCACCAACTAACAATGAAAAACAAGCTGAATCTTCATCTTCTTCTAATGGTGCAAGAAAAAGACTAACACGTGAAGAATTAATTCAACAAAGAGCTAAATCTATAGAAGATAGAAGGCGAGTACTAGAAGATTTACGTAAGAAATCAAGACAATCTTATTTGACAAAAAGAGAGGCCAAAAAGTTAAGAGAACTAGAAAGAGAATTGTCATATGACGACAGAAGAGATGAAGAGTTAAATGAAACAGAAAAGTTTGAAAGAGAAACTAAGAAACAAATTCTTCATCACGCTAAATCTAGAAATAAAACAAAAAGAATAGATTATTATCAATTACCTGACACTTATTACAATGAAGAAACTGGTAAATCGAAGCAAAGAGAAAGATTTGAATTATTAAAAAAGAAAGATTATGATAGGGATGGAAAAGGAGGAGTTAACGAACAACGTAGGCTAGAGAATGACATTATAAAACAATCTCAACTACAATTTGGTGCTGTTGATAAAAATCAACAACCACAAGAAAAGTATGAACTTGTAATGGAAGATGAAATTGAATTTATAGCCCAAGAAATTTTAGAAGGAAAACGTGAAATTCCACCAGAACTTTTACAACAAGATATAATGATAAAGAAAAGAGCAGAAAAGATGGAAAATAAGAAGCAGTCTATACAAGAATTACGTAAAACACTACCCATTTATAAGATGAGGGATGATTTAATGAAAGCAGTAAGAGATAATCAAGTAATAATTATTGTAGGAGAAACAGGTTCAGGAAAAACAACACAGTTGACACAATATTTATATGAAGAAGGATATACTAAAGGAGGAAAAAAGATTGGTTGTACTCAACCTCGTAGAGTAGCAGCAATGTCTGTAGCTTCTCGTGTTGCTGAAGAAATGGGTGTTAAGATAGGTGAGGAGGTTGGTTATAACATTAGATTTGAGGATTGTACTTCAGAAAAAACAATAATTAAATACATGACAGATGGTATGCTCTTGAGAGAGTTTTTAGGAGAACCTGATTTAAAGAGTTATAGTGTATTAATGATTGACGAAGCTCATGAAAGATCTCTTCATACAGATATCTTATTTGGTTTAATGAAAGATATTGCCAGGTACAGAAGTGATTTGAAATTAATAGTGTCTAGTGCTACAGTGGAGGCAGAAAAGTTTTCAAAGTATTTTGATGGTGCTCCAATATTTAGAGTGCCAGGAAGAAGATTCAATGTTAATTTATATTATACTAAGGCACCAGAACATAACTATTTAGAGGCAGCAGTTGTGACAGTACTACAAATTCATTTAACTCAACCAGATGGCGATATTTTAGTTTTTTTAACAGGTCAGGATGAAATTGAGAATGCTGAAGAGATGTTAAAAGAACGGACGAAAATGATTACTTCCTCGAAACAGTTAATAATTGTTCCAATCTATTCAACCCTTCCCTCAGATCAACAAGCAAGAATTTTCGAACCTACACCACCTAATGCAAGAAAGGTTGTTTTAGCTACAAATATTGCAGAAACATCACTTACAATAGATGGTATTGTATATGTAGTTGATTCTGGTTTTTGTAAACAGAATAGTTATAATCCAAGGACTGGAATGGAATCTCTTGTCGTGACTCCTATTTCTAAGGCTGCCGCTGTCCAAAGAGCTGGTAGAGCAGGAAGAGTTGCTCCTGGTAAATGCTTTCGTTTATATACCTCTTATTCTTTTAACAATGAACTTGAAGAAAGTCCAACACCTGAAATACAAAGAACAAACTTGGGTAATGTTGTACTTATGCTAAAAAGTTTAGGTATTAATGATCTAATTCATTTTGACTTTATGGATCCTCCACCTCATGATACCTTAATAGCTGCTTTAGAGCAGTTGTATGCTTTGGGTGCTTTGAATGATGAAGGTGACTTAACTAGTCTAGGTAAGAGAATGGCTGAGTTTCCTCTTGATCCACAACTCTCAAGAATGTTAATTGCTTCAGAGAAATATGGTTGTAGCGAAGAAATAGCTACAATATGTGCAATGTTAACTGTTAATAATGCTATTTTCTATAGACCTAAAGATAAAGAATCGCAAGCTGATAATTCAAGAAAATCCTTTTTCCATCCAGATGGTGACCACTTAACATTGTTAAATGTATACAACGAATGGACAGAAACTGGGTTCAGTAATGGTTGGTGTCATCAACATTTCATTCAAGACCGTTCTATGAATAAGGCTAAAAAGATTAGAGAGCAGATAGTATCTCTAATGGAGAAGGTAGAAATAGAACTAATTTCCAATCCAACAGATACAATAGCTATACGTAAGGCAATTACTACTGGTTTCTTTTATAACGTGGCAAACTTACAAGACCACTCAGGAAATTATAGAACCATAAACAAAAAACAAAATGTTAGGATTCATCCCAGCTCTTGCTTATATGTAAATAATAACACGCAACAAACTGTAACTATTGTTGGTGATCCTAAAGATGCTCCAAAAGAAAGAGACTTTCCTAAATGGGTGCTATTCCACGAGGTTGTTTTGACTTCACAAGAGTATATGAGACAAGTAATTTCTATAGAACCTGGTTGGCTGTTAGAAATAGCTCCCCACTTATATGAGGGAAAAATTCAAGTTCAAAAAGTGAAAATGCCAAAAGGACAAGGCAAACCAGCCTCAAAGAAATAATCAAATAATTTTATAAAAGTATGTCAATTTTTTATTTTAAAATTATTACAATAAAATTTAATGATGTTTATAGCAATATTATTATATATTTTCGGCGCTATTTTAAAATGGCAAATAAAATTGGAACCAATAAATTTAAAAAATAATTATCGAAAGAATTTATAGTACAGTATAAAAATTTATCAAAAAGAAAGAATTAAAAATAAAATAAAAAATAAACAATTTAAATGAAAAATAATTTTACAAAAATAAACAATTTTATAAATAATTTATTTAAAATTATGAAATAAATTATGAAATTCAAAAAAAAAATTAAAAATTAACTACAATATTATATATGTAAATACATTTGTTAATCATTAACAAATTTTTAAATATTAAAACTTATATTACAAAAAATTTTATTTTAAAATTAGTTAAAAAAATATAGAAATCAAAAAATAAACAAATATAAAACTTGAAAACAATAATAATTTTTTAAATTTAACAAAAAAATAATAACTTTTCATTGATCTCTAACAGCTTGTCAAAAAAAATGTCAAATATTGAATTTCACAAATTACCGTCGGAAGTCATAATCGAAATATTTAAATATACAATTGGTGATTTAAAATTTATTTTTATACTTGCACAAGTGTGTAAAAATTGGAATTTAATTTTAGAAGATGAAGAATTTGGATTTTGTAAATATTTTTATAATTCCTATTTCAATTGGAGAAATAATAACCCACAAAACTCCACTTCTTACAAACGTTTATTACAAAATGAAATTCAGTTTTGGAATAATTGGTCTTTTGAAAAATGTGATTTATTTAGTTCAATAAATATCAAACCAAATATTTTACAAATCACAAGAAAAAATACATGTGACAAAAAAAACTATATTAACAACAAACCATTATTTTACAACAGTGGTATTTACTATTTTGAAATAAAATCTTTAAAAGATCACGGTACTAGTGATAATATGTTTGTTGGTTTTTTATTAAAAGATAAAAATGTAGACTATATTAATCACGATGATTATTTAGGTTGTATGAAAGGTAGTTCTTTTGGATTATTCTTTTGTAATGGAGATATTTATGGATTCAATAATAAAAATGATTTTAAAAAGTATGCTGATGGTCATATTCCCAAAAATACAACTGTTGGCGTGTATTTAGATACAAATAGTTTGAAAGTTAGATTTGTTGTATTAGTTGAAGATGGAAAGGTATTTAGAATGGCAAAATTAGATGAATTTTTTACAAAAAAACTATTAGATAGATATTGTAATGGTCAATTAGCGTTATATCCAGCTGTTAGTATGTTATATGAAAATGACATTATGGAATTAAATACTACTGCTGGATTTCAATCCATTGAAAAGGTAAATTGGATTAAAAATGTTTTGTCAAAAGAATAAGTGTTTATATTATTTAATCATTGTTATTAAAATTCAAAGTAGTAATCCATAATAAAGGATCAGAATTCTCAATCCAAACTTCTTCACCAATCATTTCATTTGAAGTACTAACTAAACCACCAAACTCTAATCTTTGTTCTTTTAAATTCCATTTCAATCCATTAGTTGTGACAGTTCTACAAGGTATACCTAAAGGAACTAATGCACAAATCTTTTTTTCCCAATTTTCATTTCTTACAATAAGATGTTTACCAGGCAAAAGAACATAGCTTAAACTATAAGGTGTTAATTGAATAAATTGAAAATTTAAATTTGTTTCAATTGGTCCAGTTGCTTTAATCATTGCTTCAACTTTGTTATTTGTTATTAAACTTTCTTTCTTATTTTCTACTCGTTGTAATGCTTCAATATATAAAGTATTTAAATTACACATTTCTTGATCTAATCTACCACCTCCACCAACAATAAATATTCTATGTACTTCATTATTATTATTTAAAGAATGTGTTGAATTTTTAATTCTTTCTTTTAAAATTCTAACACATTTTTGTAAATCATTACTATCTTGTTCTTTAATTCTTTTAATTTCAGTTCCTTTTAATTCATAATATTCTTTAACATTTAATTTTAATGAATCTAAATCACCACATATTATATCTGGAATTAATTCTTCTTCTTTTTTATGTTCTTTTGTAAAATCTAATAAACGATTGGCACCTCCATCAGCACAACATTTCCACTCTGAACTGAACCATAATTTCTTAAAGAAAGTAGAATATACATCTTTATTTAAGAAAGGTGTATTTAATAAGATAATATAATCATGATAAACTGTCTCTTGGTAATGAGGTAAGATATGAAGATCTGAATTTATTTCAAAATGAAATGTATGAAAATGTTCTTGATTATTATTAATTAATAATTGTGATGTTGAATAAAAACATTCTTGTAATGCCATATTATTATTGTTGTTATTTCCGATACGCATTAAATTATTTTTATTTGATATTGTGGCATAATTATTTATAAACAGTTGATTTTTATTTGTTTTAATTCTTTGTTTAGTGTGATTTATGAAATTTAATGTCTTTTTGTTTTTATATTGTGTGAGTAATGGGCTGTATTTATTTAAAGACATTTTTTGAAATAGACAACTATTGGATATAAAGTGATATCTTGTGCAATTAATGAGTTTTTAATTTATAATAGCATATAAATAAAAGTGCTGTTGAAGTTTAGCTAGTTTTTACATTTCAATTAAGTTGTTTAAATTAATTAATATCAAAATAAATAATTCAAATAATTATCTGAACAAAAAAAAAGAAATTAATAGAAGAAAAAAATGTCGGACTCAGAACATGAAGAGGATATTAATGAGATGGGTAATGAAGAAGAAATGATTGAAACGGAACAACAACATCAAGAAGAAGATGTTATAATAGAAGATGATAAAGAAGGAGATGTTAAAATGAAAGAATCCGAACATAATGAACCTAATACTGATGATAATAATAAAGAAAAAAAGAAGAAGAAAAAGAAAGATAAAAATAAACAACAACCAAATGCAAATCATGCCAATATTACTGCACAAGTAGAAATACAACCTGGACCTGATACTTCTGTATCTACATTTATTTTCCATAAAGAAAGTCATACTATGGGTAATGCCTTGCGATATATGTTAATGAAAAACAAGAAAGTTTCATTTTGTGGATATACAGTCCCTCATCCTCTAGAAGCTAAAATGAATTTAAGGCTTCAAACTGTTGATGAGAGATATTCTGCACAAGAAACTTTAGAAGAGGCTTTGACTACTTTACAAAGTATAACGGAACATGTTTTAGAAACATTTAATAGTGCTGTAGAAAAGTATTAAATAAAAGAACCTAAGTATATTCTCTCTAGTAATTATTTGCGTATTACTTTAGCCATACTAACATTCACAGAAACGACACGAATCTATGAAGTATGCATCGCCACTAATAGCATCATTATTTACGATTTAATGACCTTCTGAAAAGACGTGTGACTGAAAGAAAATCAAAAAAAAAATGGTAAAAGGTGAAGAATTTAAACAGTATGGAAGAGCTACTAGTTCTCCAACAGTAATCAAAGTGAAAAAAACCATTAACACACAAGGAATAGGAAAAGATGATTTTCATTCTGCATATATTCAAACATCTCTTGATGAAAATATATTTAAATTTGACATTCATCCATATCAAATCTTTGATAAACCTTTAATTAATGTCAACATTCCAGCACCTCCAACTCTATCAGATCAAGACATTCAATCCTATCCTTTTTTAGCTCAATGTAAAAAAAATTATGAGGAAAGGGATGAGAAATATAAAGAACAATTAGAGCTTTTAAATGCTGGAGGTAAAAAGAGAAGTGAAAAGGAAAAGATAGCTCAAAGAGGTACAGATGTAAAAGTAGATAAAGAAGGATGGTTAGTAAAAGAAGGTAGAATTAGAAAGACTTGGAAAAAACGGTAAGTAAATTATATTTTCCGATGGAGTTTTTATAATTCCTTTTAATAGTTGGTTCATTCTAAGTGAAAATACTCTGAGCTATTATACCGCAAAGAAGAACAAACTGTAAGTATAGCCTTGTTGTTAAAATCCTTAATTATTTCAGAAAAGGTAAAATGGTTTTGGACGGAAATCAAGTTATTCGTTTCGCAAAGAATAGAACGGATGAACATAAAGGCTGTTTAGAAATATATACACCTAAAGGAAGTATGTCAGTAGGTAATGATAATGAATCAACGAATAGTGGAGCAGAAGAAGATGATTCAGATGAAGATGATGATACTATTGGTAGAACTTTATTCTTTGATGTTGAAAATGGAGATGAAGAAGAACGTCGTTCATGGTACATTGCACTAAATAACAAACTTACATTACTTAATTATGTAAATGTTTGTTCAGCCTCAATTAATGATCAAGTTCTTGAATTTTTCAATATAATCCATAAACAAAAGGTATTTCAATGTAAATTTAAACAAACTGAGGATTTAATGGCAATCAAAGAGCCTTTGAAATATCATGAAAATTTACAAACCTTAATTTTGAAGAATAATCCAACTACTTTAAATTTAAATGTTTTATGCGAATCTTTATCACTTAATCGTTCTGTAACTAAATTAGATTTATCAAATAATAATTTAGCTAACATTGAGGCATTATATCCAATAGTACAGAATAATAAGTCTTTAATGTATATTAATTTATCTCATAACCGTTTAGATGATAATGCTGTTATAGGTTTATCGAAGGCTTTACCTAACACTGGTAGTCGTAGATTATTTGAAATTGATTTATCTTATAATAAGATTGGAAATGATGGTATTAAAGCGTTTATTACTAGTTTAGCATCTCTTCAAGGAACTATTTATATTCAAAATTTATTATTACATCGTAACAAGATTTCAAATGAAGGAGCTCAAATAATTGCAGAGAATTTATCTAAATTCCCTGAATTAATAACTTTAGATATTGGAAGAAATAATATTAGTAATGAAGGTGCAAAGGCATTGAGCGATGCAATTGTTAAAAATAATAAGAAAACTAACAATATAAAATCAGTCAACTTGGAGAATAACGCTATTGGTTTTGAAGGTACATCTGAACTTTCTAAATTATTAGAAAAAGGTATTTTAGATGAGTTAATATTTGGTGGTAATCGTATAGGTATTAATGGTTTGCAATGTTTAGCAAAGACTGGTAAACACGCATTCCCCGAATTGGAAATTATTTCCAAGTAATTTTAACTTTTTCACAATAAATTTTGTACGTCATAATTTATGAAATAATTATAATTTTATATATTATAATTTATGAAGTTACAAATAACGATAAAAACTTTACAAAAAGGGTTGTAATGGAAAGTAGCTGGCTTTAAATGTGAAATTTCAAATTGGCAAAACTAAAACTTACCTAAAGAAAGAAAAACAAGAAAAAGTAAGCACTTGTACTATTAACTGAAATGCTAATTTACTTAACTCTAAATTCAACACTATCATCACTGTCACTATCATATTCATCAGCTTCATCTTCATTTGCACTGTCATCTGACACTATTGTTGTTGATGAAGGAATAACAGGAGAATTATATCTTTGACTTCTTGGTGTAAGTGTAGGTGTACTTCCTCTAAATGTTGGTGCTCTTGAAGCTTTTCTAAATCTGTCAACAGCTGAAAAACTATTATTAAACATTTCAGAGTGTACAAGTGCTTGGGAAGATTCATTTCTCTTTAATTTAACTTCTTCCATATATTCCTTTAATTGTAATTCTAATTCTTGTATTCTAAATTCCATTACTTTTCTAGTCTTTTCTTCATTATTCAATTGATCCTTCAATTTCAATATCGTCTTGTTCATTTTCTGATAAGCAAATTTATTTATAGTAATAAGATGATTATAGAGCGTACCTTCATTCTTTGTTTCAATCTCTTCTAATGGTGTACTTTTAGTTCTTTCTTCAATCTTCTTTTGTTGTGCTAATTGTTTAGCTTGTTTAGCATTCATAAATTCTTGTTTTGTTAAAACAGCTCCATAATTGTCTGGATCTAATTTTGCTAAAGTGACAAATGTCTCATATCTTTTTAATATTCTTTCAAATTCATCTTTCCATTCTATTAAATTATTACTTTCATTTAATGTTATAATAATACTTGATGTTACTCCACTCTTTAATTGATAATTAACTCTAATTCCATTAATTTGTTTATTTAATTGTTGTTGTTTATTTTCATTTAAATTTTCATCTTCTCCTTCTTCTTCTAATTTTAATTCATTCTTTAAAGAATAAATAACTTCAATTACTTGTTTATCTTTTAATGAAATTATATGATCAAATGGTATTTCTCTATCAACAATTAATTTCTTTTCATTTGTATTATTATCAATTTCATTACTTGATTTTGTTGCACAAACTAAACTTTCACCTGTCAATCTAATCAAACTTAATGGATACATCATATCTGGTCCAACTGAAAGTTTTTCAACAACACTTCTAGCCAAATGTCCTCTAAAATTCTTTTCCTTCTTTTTCTTACTTTCTTTAGTTAATGTTGGTGACATTGGTGAAGATGAAATACTACTATTACCACTTCCACCACCACTAGTTAGATTTTGTAACCTACTGGCAAGTGGTGAATTTTGATCAAAACTAACAAATCCCTTATTTAAATTACTTCCTTGTCTGGTTAAAGCACCACCACTATTACCACTACTATTACTTCCTCTATTGTTGTTACTAGTATTTAAAACTTTATTAAGTGGAGAGTTTAAACCACCACTTGTTAATCCAGGTAATAAAATTGAAGAATGATGTTTGTTTACTTTCTTAATAGTATCTAATGCTTCAACTTCTTCTTTTCTTTTCCAAATTTTATCTTTCTCTAAAGATTTTAAACCTTTTAATTGATCATCATAAGGAGAGTTATTATCAAATAATTGACTATAATTTAAAATCATTGTTGAGATTACATTTGAAATGAATGGAGTATCTTTTAATGAATGAGCTTGTGAATAAGCTAATTTACTTGATTCATCTTTATCATCTGAATCATTTCCTTCTAATTTTTCTGGAGGCCACATTAAATTTGGACCAATGACAAGTGAAACATTTTCATCTGTCATTTTATTTTCATCTTTAAATTTTACAACTAAATTACATAAAGCCATTAACTTTTCTAAAACAGTTAAATTTCTAATTGGGAATTGATCATGAATAATTTCTCTTAATTGAATAATTAAATCTTTTGTTGTAATTAATTCATTCTCTTTCTTTTCAAATAAACTTTTTAAATTTTCATAACAATTGAAAGGTATGATTGGTGTAGGTAATTCTCTAAAATACATTTTTAATAAACTTGAAATATTATGTGGATCTATTGTTGGGATTAATGGTTTATAATTATTATTAATTGTTTCATCAAATTGTTGTTTTAATGATTCGGTTTTTTTTACACTTCCATTAATTCTAAATATTCCTGTTTGTTGAATACCATAATTGGAAATAAATTTAAAACATATTTCAAAAAAGTCTGGTAATTCAGTATCTTTTTTCTTTTCTTTTAAAAATAAAAATCCTAATGGTTTACCAAATATTTTATTCACTATTAATCATTAATCAATCAATCACTTAATGAAATGAAATGAATACTTACTTTCAGACATTGGTATTGGTGGAGATAATTGTAAATGCATTGTATTATCATGAATAAATGGAGCATAAGTAGATTGTCCAATACTATCATTCATTTGCACATGAACTAATTCTTTTAATAAATCTTTATTTCTCTTTTTAATTAATTGTTCTTTAGCTAATGTTTTCTCAATATCAGAAGGTAATAATGCAAATTTATAATTATTTTTTTTTAATAAAAGACATCTTTCTTCTTGGAACATATCCATTACTTGATTAAATGTTTCATCTGATCTTACTCCATCTAATCTAAAATTTTCCTTTTCATTTATGTGGATTTGAATCCTAAATTGAGTGACATCGTCACTTAAACTACTCATTTTTTTTTGATTTATTTTTTAATTTTTAAATGGCTTTTCAAGCTGTTGTGATGGAAAAGGGAGTTATCATTTTGTGTCACTTGACACTTTTTGTATTGATTTTACAGATTTTATAGTATTACGGTTTTTTATTATTTACCAGAATGGACACCAACCAATGTATAATTGACATAAATTGGAATTTGATGTTGCTTGTTCAATGAGTAATTCAACTTGTTGAGAACAATCCAAAACCATTTCATTTTCCTCTTCTTCATCTTCATCAACAAAATCTCTTCCAATTAGTTTATCTTCAATTCTTTTACTGACTAATAATGCTTTTTGATTTAAAGTTTGAGGTTGTCTTAAAGATTCTTCATCAGATTCGTCACTTTGTAAAGAACGACGTAAATTCTTTTCACGGATTGACCTAGAAGGATAATTCACACTGTGTTCGCTTTCACTGTTAAAACTGAAAGCAACAGCATTTTGATTTGGTTGTGTTGGAGAGGTTGACATCATACCATTATTATTACTTGTTGTTGGTATTGCATCATACGCTTGATTTGTGCTATTGTCATCATCATCTGTTTGATTTTCTAATAAACGCCAATTAATAAGAGGATCATGAACGAATGCCTCTAACATAGCCATTACAGAATCTTTGTTTTCACGTAAAACTCTCATAACACTTTCACATGTTGCTCTAAAAGTACCTTCAATTCCACACACTTCCATTGCATTAATCAACATTCTAGTTAATCTGAAAGGAACTTTTTCAGGGAATTTATCACGATGCATTGCAACTTCAAAACAATCACCAAAATCAATATGTACAATTTTACCAGTAGATTTCTCTAACATTAAATTACTAGGATGTCTATCACCAAGACCTAGAATATAACCTACAATAGACATAACCGCTAATGAACGAGTATAGTTTGTTCTTCTTTCTAACCACACTTCTGAATTCTTACTCTTTAACCATAAAACTTTATGTAAATCTTGTCCTTGTGTATTTTCTAAGGCATATTCAAAAACTTCAATCTTTTGCATTAATGTTAAATTATCATATTCATTAGCTGCCATTTGAAGCATTAAACGATGTTCTAAATTAAGTAATATATTTCTGCTATCCCTGTACTCCTTAATAAGAGAATGTAATGTATCACAATTATCAACCCATTCAATTAAACCGGCATTGGAACTTAAAGGAATGACAGCCATTCTCTTGATACTTAAATCTCTTGTGCATGTCTCTGGATCATTCTTTAATAAAGTATTAACTAGACCAAACAATTGCATTACTCTTTCATCTTGTCTCAAATCTTCACGACCTTTTAATAAGAATTGATACTCACTACCATCACTACCGTACATCTTTAATTTTCTAGGTCTTTGTTTTGATCCTATAACTCTTAATTGACTAACCATACTGGCTATTCTAATAACTGGATGACCACTCTTATATGTACCAGGAACTGCTAATTCTAAAGATTCTGCATCCAACAACTTTGGAGAAACATATTGTAATTCAAGTTTCATCATATGCGGTAATTGTTTGTTAATTCTTCTAAATACTTGATAGTACGAGTCCCAAGCTTTTGTCAATTCCTTTTCTTTTCTTGTCTTCTGATATTTAATGCAATACTCCCATGCTTCTTGTAAATCTCTTCCAAATCCTTGAATGAACGCTCTTTCACTTAATGTATCTGGATTTTGAATCATTTCATGTAATGGTCTTAAGGTTGCTAACATTCCAGGAACATCATGTTCTCCAAAATACAGTCTAGAGGCTTCTTCTAAACCATCATGCCACAACTCATTCCACAAAATGGCAACTCTAATAAGTTCATGTGATACCATTGATGCTTGTTCAACAAGAATAGGACTATGCTGCCTCATATGATTCAAGAGAACCTCTGCTGATGATTTTCTTGTAGTGGATTGGGAATATGTACAAACTGTTAATGGGTAAACCAATGCTTGAGGATGTTGTTTACTAACTTTAGCTAATAATTTGTGAATTAATTTCCTTACTGGTCCAACATGTGAATTAATTCTAGCAATAATTTGAGGAATAACCTCGAGCCATGTGTCAATACTGACTGTATTAAAACCGTCAATTAATACTTTTTCAATTTCTTTCATTGAACCATGTTTAAACCATAATGTTAAAAGTCTTAAGATATCTTGTAAGCTAGAATTTATGTCAGGGCTTAAATTAATTGAATTGAAATAACCGTTAAGTGCTGACACTATATGATTGATTAAAGGTTCTACACTTCTGTTTTGAGATCTCTTTTCAATATATGAAACTACTTCAGAATTCATTAATGCCCATTCGTGCCATGCTTTATACCATTCTTTATCAAAATCAGTTGCTGCTTTGAAATGTGTTAAAATTTGAGGAATTTTACTTTCTTCAATGAAATTTCCATGTTGTCTGCTTAACATTTTCTGCCATTTACCAAGAGTTAAGAAAGCTCTTGCCTTTAATTGGTTGTCACATTGTACATTATATACAAACTGTTTTAATAATTCGAATGCTTTCAATTGTTTTCCTTCTTCCCACATATGTTTAAAGTATTGGAAGGAAATTTTTGGGTGATTACTAGAAATTAAAAGCTTTTCAGGTTCCAATGAAATATTAATACCATCAACTAACTTTTGTAAAGTTTTCTCGCTTAGTTTCATTTTCTTTGACTTTCTACAAATAGATGCAAATTTTAACCAAGAGGCCAAATCTTGTTTTTCTGAAATTACTAACTTTCTTACAGATAAAATATCTTGCCAATATTCAACATTTTTTTTACATCCTCTTAATCTTTCAATCCAAGTGTTATGAATCATCATTCTTGTTTCATCATCTTCTGCTTTTTGGTATCTTATAATTTCTTCTAGTTCTGACAATTGTTGCACGGCCACTATTGTATCATATGCTCTATTGTAACTCTCACCAACCAATGCCGCTAATTCAGTATCTAATATTCTTCTTGTTTTATCAATTAATACTTGTGCATTTGAGGCATCGTTGTTATGAATTGACAATATTGCCCTATAAAACAAACCCTCTCTGGTTTCTTCACTCATTACAGATACATATTCTTTCATACTCTTCCATTCAGCTAATTGCCAAGCTGCAGCCGCTGCCAATGGTGCTACTTCTTCTTTACTCTTATCACTCATTGTGAACCAAGAGTCGTTACATAAAACTAATAACTTTTCCCATTCACCCATTGCTCTTAAACATCTTAATTTCCCTAAAACTAAAGTTGGATCATTAGGACTTAATTTTTGTTTGGAATCATAAACATGATAAGCTTCCTTCCAACGTTGAAGCTTTTCATACCAAGTCTCTTTTAATTCAATACTATGATTTTTTTGTGCGTATTTAAGGATACCCATTGCTGCCTCGTGCTGATGTAATTGATTATTAATACTGATTAATCCTTCAATTACTATACTTGGATTTTGTTGAAATTCAATTTCTTTGTAATGTAGAGCTTTTGCATAACAAGCACATGATTCAGCTAAAATACTTAGAGCACTAATAGCAATAGGTAAAGGATTTTCGTTGTGCTCCATAAATTCTGCTAAATTTAATAAAGTTTGGAGAACCTCAGGAGGTAAATCAGGAGAAGAGAATGCCAATTCTAATGCTCTGACAACATCAGATTGCTCAGCTGGGCCTAATTCAGACCAACAACTTATAAACCCAGCATTAAATAATTCTTTTGCTAATGGATAATAAACTTGGGAAAGTTCAGCACAATTACGTAAGGCAGGTGAAGGAGATTCTTTAAGCAACTCAATAGAAAAACCTCTAATCCATTCTGTCCAATCTTCTTTAGTTGCTCTTTGAGTTGCATCCCAAGCTCTTTGTAAATTAGCTTGATTAATTGTCATTTTCTTAACTTCTCCCGCTGTAGAATCATCTGATGCTACAACAGCTACATCTTCATCTGGTAATGGAGGTAAAGGAAGGTTCTTTAATAAATGATATATAAATTCATTGTACTTTTGGTGAACAATATTATATTGAGTAAGTACTTTTGTAACCATTGGAATGAAGATTGAAAAATCGCTTCCTAATTGATGTATAATACAACACAGAGTATCCATTACTTCTGCTCTTAATTCATTGTTATGAATCTTTAAAGCCCTTGTCAATGGATGTATTATACGTGATGAATATTCTGAAAAGTTTAAAATTCTACTAAGTTTTCCAATTGTTTTCACTGATTCGCGTTTTAGAGATAAAGGAGCAACATTTGATTCAAATACTTGTAGAATTGCAGGGATGATAAGATATAAATAATCCTCTAAAAGTCTACCAAACACCGTCATAGCTTGTAATGCTTTTTTGGCAACTTTTGGTTGACTTCCTTGTAAAACGTTTAAAATTTGAGGAATTACCTCTGTTAAATAAGGTTTAAATTGTTCATTAAGTGCTAAACAAATTTGTTCTTCTAAATGAATAATTTTCTCTTTAAAATCAACGTCAGATGCATTATTATCCCAAAATTCATTAATTAATTGGAAAATATCATCTAAGTACACTCTAATGTGTTGTTTTACAATAGATACAAGTACAGAAAATTGTTGAAATAAATCATTTCTCATACTTGGACCGCAGGTTCTAGTTAAACTTAATAAAGGTGGCATTATTTGTGGAAGGAAAGGGACACATTTCAGACCTAGATTAGTAAATATGAACATTACTGTTTCAATTGCTGACATATGGTGAATACTTAAAGAGCTGTCTGTAAGAATTCTAATTAATGAGTTAAAGGCAACTGTTGGATAATATTCTTCAGAAGAAGGACTTAGTCCTGGAATTATATCTGTACTTTCAACAATTTCTTTAGATGACTCTAATTGAAGATGATGATTAGGATCAATGGCTCCTAAAATACCAATAACTTTTATAATTTCTCTTCTAATTGACCATTCTTCTTCTCCCTTAAGTGTAGTTAATAAAAGTGTTAATAGATTAGGGTACTTCACATATGGTGCAATTACAAATCCAGTACTTTCTACAATTTGACCTAATGTTTTAATAGCTACAGCACGTTTTGTGGACGAGCTTTGGTCTTGTAAAGTTTCAATCACAGGAGGTAATAAATCATCTATAAACTCAGATAGAACAACCCCTCCAACTTCTGACAATTTACCGATGGTATCTAAAACACTTGTAGCTACAATTGGATTTGGATCCTTAATCTTTTCCATTAAGACTTTCAAAATACTTGATACGTAAGGTTTAATGAGATTAGGGGCTGCGTCAATCAATAAACCAATCATTCTGGCACTCTCTTCTTTTCCTCTTGCATCTTGACTATATTCTAATTCCGTTAATAATTGAAGTAATGCCTTTCTTAAACTTGGTAAAACAAATGCTGGATTTCTAATGCTCAAACGTCCAATAATGTGAATTGCAACCTCTCTAATAGCAAATACTTCATCATTTAGAGCAATAAATAGAGATCTTAAATTATCCGAAAGAGCTAAATAATGATCGAACTTTGGTTCTAATGAAGAAAGAACTGCATGTCTAATAGAAGCATCACTATCAGTTATCCCAACAATTAATAGTTTAGCTAACACGTCTCCTACAACAGATCCAAAATGTCCCTTTACAGGAGGTTTTCCTTGACTTACAAGTAATCTACAACATGTTTTGGCAGCTTCTTTTCTAATTAATGGACCGTCATCATCTAAATATTTTACAACACAATTATTAACAAAATCAATTAAATTATATCCCTTAATGTTAAAACTACCTAAAGTAGTCAAAGCAAAAACGATAGATGGGGTTGAATATAAAGTTGCTTCTACTTGTGGAAGGAAATGGGTAGGAGGATTTAAAGAGAGTAAAGGAAATGGTTGTCTGGCTAAAATTTGTGAAATACTATCCAATAAACGATGTTGAATTGGTTGTGACAATACAGGTATTTCTCTTGAAATAATTGCTAAAGATTGAATTAAAGTGGTTGTTAATCCTCCTGCAAACATACCAGGAAGTGAATGTAAAATAGCTACAGATACCATATCACCAAGTGCTTTTGAAATATCACCTATACAAGTTAATGATTCCTCACAAAATGATTTTTTCTTAGATTTTAATCCAAAGTCATTAATAGAAGTAAATATCTCATCAGTATATTTCTTTATAGGTTGTCCTACTCTCAATGCTAATTCACCTAATGAAAGAAAACAACTAGGTCTTTCAAATCCATTCTTTAATGATTCTAATATATAATGAATAGATTTATGTAAATACTTTTCATTAAATTTATCGCCGTAAAATTTAGCTAACTTTGGAATTAAATCGATAACAGTTTTTCTAATCGCTTTTTCTTTATGATTTTGGAAACCAAGTACAGTATTACAAATCATATCAAATTCACTTCTTAGAACATTTGCTGAAAAGGCTAATAATTCACCAGTAACTAATAAACCACCATGAACAGATTCAATCTTATTACTTTTTAAAGAATTAATCATTTGGTCATGTAAACTTTGATACCATTCCATTCTATAATTGGATTGTCTTTCCGATATTAAATACATTACTTCATGTAAAGCTTGAACACTTCCTGTTCTTATATTTACATGATGAGTATCACATAAACCATTCCAAATGTATTTTAAAAAGAGTGGAACATGAGCATAAAATAAAGTAGAAGCATTCTCTGCTAATTCTTTTAAAATTAAAACGGCTGCTTGTCTCCTTAAATATTCAATTTGAATTTCTTTCTTTGATTCACTAGAAGATACAGTTTGTAACCATTCTAATGCTCTTTTAATTTCATTTTCTACCCATTCCGCAGTTAATGTTTTTAATGAATCACTTGATGCTAATTTACCAAATGTTTTTGAAATTAAAATTACAATTAATACACTATCATTATTTAATGTTGTTGCTATAGTATTAGATGATGTTACAAATAATAAAACATTTTTTAAAAATTGTGAAAATTTAGTTATTTTTCTTTGATCATCATATTTAATGTCAATTAAAACATCAATTAATGTTAATGCTCCAATTTTATCATGAGTTTCTCTTGAATTTAATAAATCTCCAATTTTTTGATATATTTCTTCAATAAATTTTGAAAAAGTT
The DNA here is from genome assembly GCA_902984215.1 of Willaertia magna. Taxonomy (NCBI): domain Eukaryota; phylum Heterolobosea; class Eutetramitea; order Acrasida; family Naegleriidae; genus Willaertia; species Willaertia magna. The sequence continues at coordinate 27,830 of CADWAF010001650.1, forward strand.
TCTTTATTTTGTTCTTTCCACGCTTTTTCTACAAGAACTTTAAATTGTTCTGTAGCGATTTGTTTTTGTTCATCAACTTTTGAAGTAATATGTGTATATATTTCTGATAGTTCCATATTATTATTATTACTATAATTCATTATCAAATCATGAGATGTAAAATAATAATTTATTTATTATTTATTTAATAATTTAAATTCTATTGGAATACTATTCCACTTTAATGATTTAATAAAAAAAATTAGCGCAAAAACAAGGCTGAAAGTAAAACTTGCGCCAAGCGTTTCCTATTTTTTTATATAAAAAAAAATTAAAAATAATGGAATCACCTATTCATAGATTTAGCAAAGCCACCAAAAGGAGATGTCCAAGAAAACCGCCACGCTGAAAAGAAAATGTACAGAAAAAAAAGTAATGAAGCCTAATTTTAAACTACGTACTGTAAGCCAGGCAGAGAAAAGAAATCACAGTAAGGAGGAAGGGAATGGCAACGAAAGAAAAACAAAGAGTTCACACGCAACGAAAAGAGGAAAAAATTCATTGTTAACAACAATTCCAAAACAAATTAAAGTGAGAAATAGTAAAAAAGATATTAATTACAAGAAAAAAGTATCTGAAATTTATACTGATTCTTTTGAAACAAGAGATTGTGAGTCATATGTGTTTAGGAAAGAAATAGGGTGCAACGATGCTAATGGTTTTTTTAACTCTAACCTTTCACTGCCCTTTAATTACTATGTAAAACAAGATGAAGATGTAAATTTGTCCAAGGAAACCATTAAGAAAAATAGTGAAACTCTGGAAACTAAATTCGTAAATATACTTTTAGATAAATATTATTATTCAAAATCCCCTGAAAATACATCTAGTTACTTTTTTAAAGAAAATGATACTGAGCAAACAAAATTTTTAATCCCTCACTTAGATACCATTCCAGACAAGTCTGCTGAAGAATTTAAAAAACAAGATGTTAGAAACATGTTACTTCACCACAAACTAGTACCTATCAATTCTAAAGAAAAGAAGACTAATTATGAACATAAAATCAATCAAAAAGTAGACAATTTCTTTTCAACAAAACCAAAACTGAGATATGGAAAAACGGTCTTTCCTGAAACTTGGTGTATAGCCAAACCTACCGAAGAATGTTCGCAACATGTTGGAGAACCAGAAAGGCTACTAAAGAAAAACGTTGCCTCATCTGTTTTTGACAATGAGGTTTATAAAAATCATAAAAACAAATTATTAAGACTGTCAAATGCAAAAGCTGAGAGAAAAAGAAAGAATATCAAAAAATTCGAGGAAAGGTCAAAGTATTTAGATGAACTGGAGCAGATGAAAACACTTTCAAGACAACAAGGATACAGAAAAACAAAAGATTTCTATTTACAAACTATTTATTCTAAGGACCCAGCTCACTATTATGATTTTTGTAGTGGAGAATATATTGGAAAGCATACTATTAGTGATATTAGACTGGAGCCACTCGGTGACCAAAATGAACAATATTTGGAAAAAAGTACTCAACTAAGGGAAGAAATATAATTACTCCCTTTTGCTTCCTTGTTTAAGATTACTTTTAATTATTTCTAGGGCATCTTTAAAGTAAGTTGGGGTTGGAGAATGAAATTCTAGAAATTCTCTAGTTTTTGGATGAACAAAACCTAGGTAAGATGCATGCAAAAACTGACCCTTTTCCTGAGTAAATTGTTCGAATAGTTGCTCCGCTAAGTGTTGTTTTTTCTTTTTCTTAGCTTTATATCTTGTATTGTATAAGATGTCACCAACTAGAGGCCGATTTACAGATGCGAGAGACACTCTTATTTGATGAGTTCCTGTTGTACATTGTTGTAAATATTAATAAATTATTGTAAAAGAAATACTTACTTCCTGTTAATAGCTTACATTGAACGAGACTGAAAGATTTACATAGGGAACATGAAGAAGGAATATCAAAATGATATGTTTCCAATTGTTTATAATCTGTGATTGCTAGTTTTGCACCTGTTTCTTTAGAATTAAGTGTCACTTCTCTTTTAGAAGGTATTTTGTGATGTCTTTTAATATAAACTTCTATCCTTCCCTCTAATGTTTTCATTTCATTTTCAACCAAACAAACATATCTTCTAACCATTTGTTGTTTTTGAATATTTTCTTCAATTAATTCTTCCTCTTTGTCATTATCTTCATCTTCGTCATTCTTATTCGCCAATTGTTCCTTTAAGGCTAAATGTGTTTCATTATCTTTTGCAATAACCATTACACCACTTGTGTCTCTATCTAATCTGTGAACTATTCCAGGACGATAATGTTCTTTATCTGACCCACATGAAGACAATTTCTCTGTTCCACAATGATGAAGTAGAGCATTCACCAAAGTACCTGATACATTTCTTGGTTTAGGTAAAATTGAAGGATGAACTGTCATGTTTTTAGGCTTATCAATAACCATTAAATTATCATCTTCGTATAATATTTGTAAAGGAATATTTTCAGGTTTAATTATATCTTCTATTATGTTCTCTTCATTTTCCTCTTTCTTTTCACTCAAAGTTGAAGAAACTAAATTTTCTTTGTCGGAATTATTTTCTTCTTGTTGTTCAATATTTATTTTAATTTTAATTTTATCATTCGCTTTTAATTTTCTTGCTGGTTTGTTTGTTATTTCTTCATTTACATAAATTAAATAATCATTATTAGGATTTTCTTCATTGTTATTGTTGCAACAGGATTGAATAATTTTCGTTGTTTGTCCTTTAGAGATTTTTCTGTTTTTAAAAAAACATTCAAATAATATCACATCCAGTCTTTCCTTGTTGTAATGGTTGGGGACTGACGCTAGCTCTTCAAGCATTGTTTTTTGCTACACATTCGCATTTCCCGCCAACTAAAACCGTTACAAGTAAACGTTTCATATTTTAAAAAAAATTAAAAAAAAAGAAAATAATGGAAACCATTTCAATTGTTGATGACAATACATTCGAAGATTTTAACATTAGTATTGAAGATGATGAGGAAGATAAAACAAGTACAGATACTCAATCACTTTTAACTCATAATTATAATCCAGTAGCAAATTCTAACTCCCCAGAACGTTATATTGACCAAGCCCTACAAAAAACTTCTCTTTCTAACAGTCTTGAAAATCATGATTATTCTACTTTAAGTACTGCTTCTTCTACAGTAAATGATTTTCTAAAAGAAGTAAGTTTTTTATTCACGTTAAGTTTTAAATTAAGCAAATTAAGATGGATAAATTTCAAATCTCTACAAAGAAAACATCTACTATACTTCCTTCTAAAACATTATCAACAGTTCTTAAGAAAACTGTAACGAGTACAACAACAGCTCCAACAACTAACCCTGCAAAACAAGTAGATCAAAAAGAAGATAAAGAAAATTTAGTAAATAAATCTAACATTCCTTCTGACAAAACTGTGATGAAAAAGAAAGAATCACAACCACTTAATATTGAGGCACAAAAACAAATGGAAAAGATTTTACATGAAAATTGTGAATTAAAATTAGAGTTGACTGCCTTACGAAGGGAATTAACAGCCACTAAAAAACAACAAAGAAAAACACATAAACATTATAAAAAAGTTGAAAGTGAATATCAAACTATGAAACAAAATCAACAAGTAATTATGGAAAAATTGGAAGAGAAATCTTCTTTATTATCAACTTTGAAAAAACAAACTAAAAAAGAAAAGAAAATAGATGAATTTATTACACATTGTAAAAGTATTTTGGAACAAATTAATTCTGTTAACGTATCATCTATCCATTCTTCAAATAAAGATAAAACATGGGATATCTGTACATTAGAAGGAAATCAGGAGTTAGAAGGTTTTTTAGCTCAAATTACACAACAACAAGAAGAAGGGACTATTTGTGATTCAAATATTAAAAAATTTGTAATGGAATTGTTAACAGTAATAACAAACCAAAACATTACAATTAATGATTTAAAGAATGGAATTGTAGATTTAGGAATGAAAAGAGATGAGGAATTTAGAAAATACTATGATGAAATTTCACAATTAAAAGATAAAGTAATGCCTCCACAACAATCTAAAGTAGTAAAAAAGAAGAAATAAACTTTCTGATGGATTGTCACCATTAGAAAATTGTTTTTACACAATAAATTACTTATTAATTTCGGCTTTTATGTTGTAACGTTCTTAAAAAGTTAAAAAAAAATGCTTTTAAAATCAATGTTGTTGAGGAATGGTGTTGTTGGATTAACAATGAAAAAGATGATGATAACTACTACACCATCTTTTATGAAATATAAGAAATCACCAATGACGTTTTTAATGAATCAAATAAATATACAAAATCAAATAAGAAATAGAACAACAATAGTAAAGAATAAATCATTATATTTACGTCAAAAACCAAGTATGTCTCAACTAGAAGGTATTGCAGAACCATATGTACCTACACTTTATTCAAAACAACATCCTATAAGCATCACTAATATGAAACAATCTGCTAAAGTCATTTGGTTCCGAGTTAAAAAATATTTTAGTAAATTACGTGGAACTTTTCGTATTTATAAAAGATTAGGTAAAAAATTTGGATTTATTAGTAAGAAACCTTTCCTTAGACAAGCCTTTGCTCATTTACAAGAATTTAGAAAGGCTATTGTTTCTGGGGATTTAAAGAAATTAAATAAAGTTTGTACAAATAGAGAGATATCTGCCCAAAAGAGAGATTATCATGAATTAGGAAAAGATTTAAAAGTTGAATTGAATGAAATTTCATCTAATGTTAGACATTGTTTTGTTTTAGATATTCCTGGAGGAAAGGAAATTGCTCAAGTAGTTACTGAAATACATGTCAATGAAAAGATTCATTCCAATGAAGGTACATTATTAAAAGATGAAAATCATAGTTATTATGTTGTATTTGAAAAACCACTTGAAGATTACTCAAAAGAATGGCTTATTGCTGGTTTTATAGAACCTTCTAATGAATATTTTGAACCAGCCCTTAAAGATTTAGTTTATGGTACTTCTCAACAATAATAAACCCAGTTTTATTATTATTATTTTATTATTCTTACAACAATAAATACAGGTAAAAGTACTAAATTAACAAAATTTACTTTTCTTCTTCAATACCATATTTTTCCATTTCTTCTAATCTTTGTTCTCTTAAAATTTTAGCCTTTTCTCTAACTTCAGGTGTAAGTGCGATTAAAGTTGCAGGATGCACAGCTAGGGTTGGTTGTAAGAAATATCTATAGAAACCCCATAAGGCAAAAGACCAACCAAGGAAATAAAAGAATTGGAGTAAAGCATCTTTTGTTGTTAATATTGGATAAGTATCTTTATATGCCCATTGTTTAGTACCTGCACCATCATCCCACCAAACATCATAAGTATCATCAAAACCGGATTTATTAATATTAACTTCATGTCCGGAATATGGTGATTCATATTCTGGTTGTCTTCTTGTTAAATCAAGTTTAGTACGTTTTTCATTTCCTGGTGCAGGATCTAAAACTGTTCTTTCTAAAGATTTAAAACGTTTTTGAATAATGAAAGGAAGAAATTGTTTATGAATCTTTTTATTTGATTTAAAGAGAGAAAGACAAACGTTTTTGTTCATTTTTTATTTTAAATTTTCACAATATGTTTTTATTTTTATAGTTTATGTTTTTAGTGTGTTAGTAATATTATTTGTTGGTTTAATTAATAATTTATTACATCTATTTCATTGATAGATATTATAATTTTATAGTAGTACATAAATAATTTAATTTAATCTTTTAATTTTTCTTGGCATTTTCATTCCATCCGTAGTTATCATAATATCATCTACAGCTCTAGAAGTATAAAGTGAAATATAAAAAGTAATTGGTTGTCCTTTACTATCTGGTATTTTAGGATTACTTTGTGAAGATATTTGTAAAGAAGCTCCTCCTATTTGATTGGCATGGATAACTTCACTAACCCATTCACAATTATTAGGTATTGAACTCTCAGTTATTGTTACATTTAATTGTGTTGTAGTATCACATTGAATTGATTGACATATAATTTTAAAGGTTATAATAGATAGTGGTTGAGCGCTTGGATCAATAGTTACTTGAAAGAATTGATTTCCATCATTAACTGAAGTAAAACTATAAGTAGAACCAAAAGTTAAGTTAGTAAATGAAACATCTTTCACCTTCAAATAAGATCTCATAATAAAGTTATGAAAATTTTTATCATATTTAATATTGTTATTATTATCATCTAATTCATTATCATTAATTTTTATTAATACTAGATGAACACTTCCTAACAACAGGAAAAGTGCCATCAACACAAAGAAAATGTAACGATTATTGTTTCCGATGATGATTTTGAACATTTTTTAGGATAATTATAAAAAAACTCATTTAGATAAAATTTATGACTTGAACTACAAATAGATTCTGCATTTTCATTACGAAAATTGGTTACACTGATTCGTTTTTAAGGCGGTTCCCCTTGCTGAAAATTGTAACTGCAGTTTGAAATTGCATGTTGTGGATTACTTGTAAGTGTTGCAGATTGCTTTAAAACATTAAAAAGAAAGAATTCTTTTAATGTACATTGTTATAAATGTTGAAAATGGACGTCACAAATTGTTTAAGGTTTGTGTCTTTATTTAGTAGTCAATCCAGTTTCTTTAAGGGGTTGTTAGTGTTTGGATTTTAAATCTACTTAAGAAAACTGCCAAATGTATTCACATTGCTTTTCATTATAAAAGATAATTTAATGAAAAGTTAAATAACAAACAAATAAAACAAATAAAACAAACAGTAACAAAGTAATAGCAACAAACATGAACAAACAAATTATTGCAATTACCTTTTGCCTTTCCTTAATACAACTCTTAAGCAATGTCCTATGTGGAATGGATAGTTATGGTCTTGGAGGATATAGCTTAGGTGTAGGATCATATGGCTATCCAGTTTCTTATGCTGTTAATCCATGCCCTCCAACTGTGCCTTTAACAACAATTCCTTTGACAGCACCATGTCCTCCTCCTGTTTATACTCAACCTTTGGCTGTCCCTATTCCTGTAGCACAACCTGTGGCAATTGCCCCTCCTCCAGTTACTGTACCATTAGTAAATCCATGTCCTCCACCAGTACCATTGACAGTACCAACAGTTCCTTTAACAACTCCTTGTCCTCCTGTTTATACCTTACCAACAACTTATGCAATATCTTATACTTTACCATCCAAAGGAGCTTATACAATTTGTTAAGGGAATACCACAAAAATTTAGAAGAGTGTGACAATAAATAAATTATTGTTTTTTGTGTTGAACTATTACAAAGTCCAAAAACTAGCTAGTTTTTTCTATCCACGGTCTAATTCCTCTTTAATGTTTTTTGTTCATACATGTATTCCCACTACGAATATTCGCGTTGCCGATCTACCCTTAAACCAAAGATACGCTTCCAACCTAGTCAAACGCCAAATGTCACTTCTCCTTTACTGGAATTCAAGATTCTATTGAAAATTCATTTCCAATTACTTAGCTAAAAAAAAGAAGGGGATAACACAAACTAACCAACAATCCAGATAACACTAAATATCGAATCATAACAACAAAATGGCCACTAAACGAATACCTTCAATAAGTCAATTATTTCATGAGTTTTCTCAATCATCAATGCATTCCGAACCATTTCCTTTAAATAATACTGATTCTACATCACAGTTTAATGATAGAAAACTTTCCTTGTTCTCGGATTTTCATTCAATGTCTGATCTATTTAAAATTGACAATAGTCTAGGTATAGAGAAAACTAATTTAACTGGTATTTCAGAGGATGACAACAATGTATTTTCAAGAAAGAGTTCGACTTTTGATAGCAGTGCCATCAACTTTTCATCATTTTTTAATCAAAGCAGACCATGTGCACATTCACCTAATAACAACAATTCACCACAAAACGAGGATAACCTGCATTTTGATTCGTTTAAACTTTCTAGTATAAAGAAACTAGAAGAAGAAAAACCTAAAGATGTTGATGATTTACTGGTAACAAACACGAAACCACCACTGTTACCACAGCTACATATATGTGACGTTAATGAAGAAGTATCTACTACAAGTAGTGGAACAAGTTTTACTAATAGTACTGCCAGTTTTAATACTAAGAATCAAATTATCACATCTTTTGACAGTACAGAAGAGGAAACAAAGAGGAAAGAAGAAGTAAATAATTATATAAACAATAATAGTATATGTTATAATGTTTCTAATAATACAGCTCAACAATCCAGTAGCAATATCTTTCTTTCTCTGTTCATGAAAGAAATTAGTAAAATGCAACAGAATAGAAATTCTTGCAACATTTATAAGGACAACACCAAAAATTCTAGCATTATAAATTATAGTAATAATCATAATGCTACTTGCGTCACAAATAGTAGTGTGACTCCTCAACAGGTACCTACAATTAAGGTACAAAAGACCAAAGAAAATAATAATCAAATAATTTCAAAACCAAAGAAGATGAAAAACAAACTATCGCCGGCTGTAAATAATATGGTGATTAGTGACAATATTGATAATAAACCTATAACTAATATAAATAATCATAAACAACGAATGAATGAAATGAGTGGTAAGATTACTAGTTATAGCTTTGAAATGTATGATCAATTTGGAAAAAAACAAAAGAAAACAAACCAAACAAATAGTCTGTTCTTTGTTGATTGTTCTAATAAAAAGTGATATTTGTATTATAAGTGTTTCATTATTTAAATTATTCCTTTAATTTAAAAACTCTCTGGCATTCTCTTGTTTCAAGCAACAACTTATTACTACACAAAAAAGGCACCCAAAACTGTCTAACGGTGTTTTTATTATTTACAATTTTATTTGCTTGTTTGTTTTGGTGGTATTGCACTTGATGTTTGAAGAGAATCAATATTTAAAAGTCAACAATTATGTTGCAAAAACAATAAAAAAAACAACAAGAACAATATCATGAACAAAACTTATAGGTGGTGCATTATAAACGCTATTCGTGCTGTTTTCATTATTGTAGTATTGGTCATCTACTTAGTGAGATTCATCTATCTACTTTTCCAACCAATAGTGAATACTGTTTTAGGTTTTTTGAATGATATTGATGAAGAAGAAAGAAGAGAAAGAAAATTGTTGAAAAAACAACAAAAACTATTAAAGGGAAACAAAACAGAGGAGAGCTCAGTTGACCAAGAAGAAGAAGAAAAAACAAAAGAAGAAATTAATGATAATAAGAAAAGAAAAATAATTAGAGGACTCGTACTTGGATCTGGAGGCGATCATGGGTAAATATTTATTACTTTTACAATTAACTTAATTATAATGTAAAGAGCTTACGAAGTTGGAGTATTGAAATACTTAGGTGAGTGTTTTAATAATTTAACAATTTTGACACTTTTGTTAAGCTGAAAAGAGGCCAAATGAAATGAATTATCAAGTTGTAGCTGGTAACAGTGTTGGTGCTATTAATGCAGCTTTTATTTGTCAACATAATATTGGTGAAGAAAAAGCAGCTGTTGATGAATTAGTGGATAAATGGTTGAATTTAACAGCTGAAGATGTTTACAAAAATTGGCCATATTGGTTTTTTGAAGGGTTATTTAAATCTGGATTATATTCAACAACACCATTAGAAAATTATTTATCTAAAAATTATGATTTTGATAAATTTAAGAATTCTGACAGAGAATTTTTACTTGGTTTGACAAAATTGAAAGATTTTTCTTATTATTCAAAGAGTAAAGCAGAAATTGACACGAAAGAAGAATTAGTCCAAACAATTAGAGCTGGAGCAGCTGTTCCAGGTCTTTTTGAATGTGTACATGTAGAATTAGATGAAACTCATTACGTTGGTAAGTAGTGTTATTGTTTGCCCTATTTAACATTAAATTAGATGGTGGTATCAAGTACATGGCTCCTGTGATTGAAGTGATTCAAAAATGTTTAAATATCATTTACAAGGAACAACAACAAAAAGTGTCAACCAGCACTGAACCAAAAGATTATAATTTTGAAACTGACATCAATATGGATGATTATGAAATTTTAATTGATGTAGTGTTAGCTGTCACACCAACAACACTACCTAGATTTCTTACTGAAATGTCAATTGCTCCAGTAATTTTATTTAGAGCTCTTTATGATTTTGGAACAGGTTTAGCGTTAAAAGATGTTTTCACTGCTCAATTAATTTATCAACAAGCAAAACATATTAAGCTTAGAGTATTTGCCCCATCATCTACACTATCTGATAATTCATACTTTTTATTTAAACCTGAGGCAATTAAGCAAATGATTGAAGCTGGTTATAAAGATGCAGCACAAGTTTGTAGCGATGATGAAAATCAAGAAAACTTTATGGAAGTAGTTAAACATGGTTATAAATTTAAATTACACAAGAATGCAAAAAGATTACGTTAAATTTTATACCACTAAAACTTTACTCTGTAAACTTTGCCCTTTACAATAATAAACACGTACCTTTTACAAAATCTTTAGGAACTGGCTTGTTAAAGTCAACAAACAAAAAAGAAGAAATTATTTAAATGCATTATTTAAAAGAGTTACGTGTTAAAACAAAAAAATATAATAGCTTAGTTTATTAACAATACTAATTTTACGTCATATTTTTCTGAAATAAATCCTTTTTACAATTAGGGCACTTATTCTCATATATTATTTTTACATTTATATTACTGTAAAATCTGGTTCCTATAAGGTTATTAGAGGCGTATTTTGTGTTGAAAAAATTTTTTACTGCTAAGTTAAATATTTTTTATTTGTTAATTAAGTACTTAATTATTTATTTTTATGTCGAACAATTTAATTAAAATTAATACACTACATATTCATCAATACATATTATATATCATCAATAAATAATCTTTATCTTTCCTAAACAAAATTTTCTGTTATTCTTTATAATAAATAATCTTTTACTTTAATAAATTAATTTTTAACTAAAATATGCTAGAATGATAAAATTTTATTGAAATATTTTTTATTAATTAATATAAGAATCTTTTAATTATTATTTATTAACCCTAAATATTAAATATTGTATCAAAATTATATAAATTAAATAATTTATTAAATTTAAAAGTTATAAAATTATTATAAAATTTAATTTATAAGTGAATAAAGAATTTAAAGATATATAATTTTGTAATAAATTATTTAAAATTTTTAAAATTTTAATTTTTAATTTAGAAATATTTAATTTATTTTTT